>MU270461.1:0-145909 GCA_021432625.1 Leptodontidium sp. 2 PMI_412
TAAAGCCGGCTGGTAAGAGTTTGTAGCCAAAACGATTGCGTCAATCATGTCTTCGTTGTAATATTGAGTGAAAAGGGTAATAGGATCGTCTGGAGAGCAGTTCTCAGGTAGGTGAACCTCAAAGTCAAAATCATCGATTTCCATTGGTTTGAATTGAGCCCCTCTTGTATGCAAAGGCTCTGCAAGTGGTCTTAAGGTACCCGAGTCAGTAGGGTCTGGAATCGCAGTCTCCGGCATTGTGTTTACATTGAAAATAGGATTATTTGGTAGTAAAAGAGGGGTTCTTAATGTTGTTTATTGATCCAGGCCTGCTGGCGCACAGCCCGTAGTACAGGCAACCTTAGCGCCCCGCTTCAGCGCTGCACCCTGGAAAAGTGTGTTAACGGCAGTTAAGGGGATACAATTACTATTCTCTACGGGGACTTTAACTCCCACTACCCATAGTGAAATTCAAAAGTGGAAGACCGAAATAAAGAAGCTTAATAGCTAATCGAATAGATCGAAAATAAAGACTTTAAGCTACTTAACAAACCTGGCAAGCTACCTTCCTTTAAACTAATACAATCAAACCCTTAGTGAGTGACTTAACCTTTACTTCAAGAGTAGTAGCTAATAAGATTACCGGATTTAATATAACTATGACATTATTTCCGATTACCACGCCTTACAGATCATAATTAAGGCTAACAACGACCAATAATTGCAAACCCTACCTAGCAAACCAGATATAATACTAGGAAAGCAGACTGGAAGTTGTTCTAAGAGAGCCTGATTACCAAGGCTAATATCTCATTTACTCCCAACTCTAAATAGCTTAATTACCTACTAAACGTAAAATACTCAAAAGCTATTCTTAAGAGGGACATCTTCACTAGCTACGATACTACCTCCAGACTAGAAGCCCTTGCTAACATACTCACCAGGATCATCACAGACGCAGCAGACGAAGCCATCCCAAGAATTAAGCTTGGACCTCAATCCAAGCCATGGTAGACCGACGAGCTCAAAGAAAAGCGCATTTTACCGCCCGAAAAGAGCATCCTTTGTCCTCCTTTGGAAGCCTCCAAGGATTTGAACGATACGGAAATAAAGCAACATCACCGCTGCAAAAGGGAACAACGACAGCCAGCCTCTGTTGAGATTGTAACCCATGTCTTCCAGGACAAAACCTCCGATCGTTACCGGCCATGATGCAGCACCCCCGTCATCAAATATTCTATTTTTGTTCAGCATTGTTCGGGCTTGGACTTTCTTGGCTCGCTTAAACATGTCTGCTTCAAAATTCGAGATGGCTTGATCAATGTCACCCTTGGTCTTCAATGCCTCTATCAGAGCTTCGGAAAGCCTCAAGCCATCCGCCAATGCTTTGTTCGCCCCTTCCCCAGAAAAGGGAGTCATCAAATTTGCAGCATCTCCAATCAAAGTATAGCCGCTCTTGTGCGCCCAAGTATTGCCGACAGGAAGTTCGTATAGCCGTGACGGTCGGAGAATATCGCATGCCGTCACGAACTCTTGCATCTCAGGTATCCAATCGTGGAAACTTTCCAGGATCTTTGTCTTCAGCTTTTCTTGGTTCCACTGGTAGGTCGTGAACATGTCGGTGGTGAAATTATCGTCCTCTGTGCGCCAGAAGATGTGGAGTTGGAGGCTCCCGTCATAGACTCTCTGAGCGGTGATGCTCTTGTGATCGGAATATGAGAACAGAGATCCATTGCCGACCCGTTTAACAAGATTTGGGTGTTTCTCATCGGGCGAGGCAACATGACATTCAAGCCCACAGATTCCTGAATAGACAGGTTTGACATCGGTCACGACGTCTCTCAATTTCGAGAAGGCTCCATCGGCACCGATTGTCAGGTCGAAAGGCCCAGCTGTAGTGCCGTCTCGGAAGGCGATAGTCCGGTTGCTGGTATCGACTGAATGAAGAACCTTTCCCCATTGGACATTTTCCTTCCCGACACTTTCCAGCAGTAGCTCTTTCAACATCTCACGATCAATCTCCGGCCGCTCGTAATCTGCCAGATCTGTCTTGGGTGGGTCCTTAATGTGGAATATTATGGTGCCATTCTTGTCTGAAACGAAGATCTCTTCGCCGTCCCATCGTAGCCACTTCTTCGCTTTCTCGAACAGACCGGCCTTTTTGATGGCAATCAGACCCGAATCGCCATGTAAATCAAGGCTGCCTCCCCGAAAGATTCGCGACGTAGGTGTTGGATCTCGCTCGAAAACAGAAATCTCTACGTCAATGTCTGCAACCTTAAGTAGACGTGCACACACGAGACCCGCTGGGCCAGCTCCGATGATCGCAACCTTGAATGGCATCGTTTGATTCTCCTCTCTGGTCCGGCTCCCAGTGGTCTCTGTAGGAGATTAGTGGTTGCAATATTCCGCGTGAAGAGATTCCTGCCTGGTACCCAATCCTAGGACTGTCGCGAAACGCAAACGAACGGGCCTGATGAACTAACCGCTGCGAAGAGGACTTGGCTAATCAAGGTTGGCTGAGAGGGGTTGGCTATCCTACCCACTCACTCATCACGATGTCATTTATAGATCTCGGCGATTGCATTATCGGAAATGAAGGGAGCCGACAGATCCGACACGTAAAAAGTCAGTTTACCATCGCCTCTCCTCGTTGCGTCCATGGCACCCGGCCCAGATATACGCTAACCTTCAAGCTAATTCTACCCCACCAATAGTGGCCGAGTGCGTCGCGAGTCTTGTCACGATAAAGTTCCTGCACCCCGCACTTAGCGAACGTGGGGGAGTGGAGACCCCACCAGCTTAGGTCACCTTTATTGGTTTAAAGGTTCCGGCTCAGACCGCCCCGCCCTACCCCACCATATACATTGTAACCCCATATTTCCCCGTTCGGAAAGTCTGTGGTAACCCCGGTATCTCCGTGCCAGATAGTTTTACTGTGAAGTTACCCCCGGTAGGGAAGAGTGTCGCTAGTAGTTTCCCGATCTCTCACCTTCTACTCGGCCGCGATCATAGGTTAAAGTTATAGTCCAGACTCTAGAGGCCGGTGGATTAAGAGAACATATAAACAAAGCCAGCCTCACACCCAAAGATTGAAGAAACGCAGGATAAACCACGCCCTCAACGTCCACCCACGCATTGAGGACCAACAACAGCAATGGCATCGACCACCGCCACCACCACTACCAAGACTGACCAGCGAGAGAGAGCGCGCCCCAACTTCCTTGACATTCCAGGCAGCGCCACCCCTTTCTTGCAAGAAACCAACAACGACACCCATGCTGTCACTATCATCAACACCTTTGTCCTCAAGTCCGCGAACGACGCCGACCTCTTCCTCGAGAACTGGTTGCGTGACGCCAATTACATGAAGAAGCAGTACGGCATGCTGTCGACGCAGCTACACCGTGCAGTGGGCGAAGAAAGCAATGTCTTCGTGAATATCGTGTCGTGGGAGTCGACGGAGGCATTCCGCCGGGCGTTCCATAATCCCGAGTTCCAGATGCACATAGGGAACTTTCCTTCGGGAACTGATGTTTTCCCCGTATTGTTGAAGAAGATAGCTGTGCCGGGAATTTGTACTGCTTGAGAGTGTTAATGTGTTGGGGCGCAGCACAGGATGGGGATCATGTAGTTAGCGATATTATTGTTATATGGGGAAGTCACTCGCTTGGTTTACTACCGAATTAATTGGTTTATATGATATTATCAACTTATATGCAATACCTACTTATAAGAATGGAGCGGCAGAAACGACTTTTAGCGTCTTCTCACTGTCGCTTAAATTAATACACCCTCTTCAAAGCAGCATAACAAGTCCTTCAGATGCCTCTTTAGCTTCGCTATTAAAGCATAAGACGAGAATAGTTACGAGTTAGAAATGTTGGAACACTATCCGTCAATGTATTACCCGTAAAATTGCCATTACAGGTTTCTCTAGTGACAGAAAGACTCCTGCCCTGTGGGGCAGTCCCCTTTATACGACCATAGCATTAATTTACTCATCCGGATTCATAGCACGCTCCTTCCTTATGCCCTCCCTGTTAAAGGCATAACATCGCCTTCTCCTAACTTTAATTTCCTTTGGCACCTACTGTTATTGCAATCGTCCACTCTATCGCTAGTTTCCTAACAATTACTACAACCACAAAATCCCACCAGCAGCCCAAAGCCTAGGATAGCCTCTGGGCTTAGGTAAAGGTAAAACGGGGCGTCTGGTGCTCAGTCTCGTTTCTGAACGCCAAGAAACAAAAACAAATTTTACTCTTGAATAACAAGGAGGCCAAGGATGATAGGCTAAAGTACCTAGGCGCCAGTGCTTCCTGCAGTAGCTCTAACGAAGGAGAGAAGCACACTTCCCCTTGCACGCCCAAAGTTCTAGAGCAAATCTAATTCCACTTACATGAACATGTTTTGATAATCACTTAGCTACTAATATAATAACGGCAGGGTAATATGGTCTAATGAAGAGGCCAAGCATCGAGATAGCAATAGCTGATATAATTAATGAACTGTGGTGCCAACCAGAACAAAAGCTGGAAGATGATTGCACAATCAATGCAGGCAGCAACCGAAGAAAGGTCGCCGAATTTTACAGTGAAAAGCCTAAACCCACGCGCCGAGCCACCATTCCGGCCCAGAAACCTGAACTGGAACCGCCACCAGCGTTTCGCTCCCGAGGCATAGAGGTAATAACCCAACCCCCGTTAGTATTACGGTAAGTCGTATGAGCTGGAGATTGACTGCTAGCATACCTTCGATTCCCATGAATAGAAAACGAAGCAAGCACAACCCAAATGGAGAAGTTGCAACTTCACTTCACTGCCATCACTGTGCTAGCTTCCTCGACTGCGCACATACCCAGACACGGGATATTTCGAGACGACAACAGCATAGCTTGCATGGTTTAGCCACGATTTACGTTTTCGGATCACCGTACCGGCAGGATTACCGCGAAATAACATGAAATGGTCACCGATTAGCCTACGTGTCATCGTGGCAGGCAGGGCATCCTTGACTGGATCCCCTGCTGTCATCACCTCGTGGTTCCGCTCCACACCGCAGGCACTCGGGTCGTTTGCCTCTCTTCTTCTGGCAGGAGCCGACAGCATCCGCAGTTGGTGCCTAACAGTGTTCCAGGGACACTCCATCGAAAGGAAGAACATAGTTACTTAGACAATAAATACCCATAAACAGGAGCGGAGTTCTTACCCTTCGACCTCGAACGTCGAAAAAGAGAATTTCCCATGCTAGGTGAAGGCTGCAACGAGCAGCAGTTGATCTCGCCAAGCACATAACAAGGTAATTTCACTTTGGTCAGCCCATAATTAGCTGTCGGAGTAGAATCATTTGCTCATGCGATGATCATCAAACCACATAGTCGCCTGGCAAGTGGTTGCCAGATAACACACCAAGCAGAAAACACTCAAGTAAAATCCCGAGTGTTTCATACAGGGACTTCGCAGGATCAGGAGGGGTTTACCAGAAATACTTTGAGTAGAAGCGAGTGAAGATATCAGTCGCGGACTCGCGGCATCCTGTTTTTGGTACTGGCTCAGTTGACAGCCAATTCCAGAGTGGTGTTTTGACGACAAAGCAGAAGAGGTACTTGATAACATTCTGGCCAAAGAGATGCTGTATAGAGATTCCCTTTCAGACTAGGAATATAGAGCTTGGATAATTGAAGTTTTCAAGAAAGCATAATACATCCCCGAGTCGAGGCATCCACATCCGCTTTCCTAATACCCGGAACAAGGCCCAGGCACGTAGCACTTTTTGCAAGTAAACGAACTAGCTTATCAAAGTCGACAGTGAAATGGGTGGCATTAGTAGCATCGTGACCGGCCTGACGATTCAAGTCCGACTGTAGAACTCTCTGTAGGTCGGTTGCGAAGCCCCGGCTGTAGTAGCTGAATGGACGGGAGTTTTGATATGAGGCAAACTTCGACTTGGCTTCGAAAGCCCGAACGCTGAATAATCTGCGGGCTCATGACCACGAAATTCCGTCGGTATGAACTCAGCAGGACGCTGCCTCATGCTTTGCAGTTGCGGCGGGATACTTTCGTCCGGGGATGTCTCCCTCCCTCCCACAAGCCATGGCAAAACGAGGCTAGACATGTTCTGCTCGCTTCGTGAGACCGGTACTTGGTGTACTATATTAGCTATAAATGCTCCACCGCTTGAGATGGTGTTGCGCAAACAAATTCCTCGCTCTTCTAAGTATTCCTCCACATCCACGGCCTCGAGCCATTCTCCTTGCAGTAGAGCAAAGGATGTGTCTATGATCGTCCTTGTTCTTCCTCTCACGATCTGCTTCACCAATGGAGCCGGCGCTCTCGGGACAGTATTTGTCCCACCTTCCACAACACGGTACATTTGCGGCTGTCGTGGAGCAGAGTGGAACGGATATTTAAAATCGATCATGGAAGCCTGGAAAAGGGACAGCGCATGTAGAGAATTGATCATTAGGGCCTCTTCACCTAGCAATTGAAGAGGAATCGCCAAGGCCCGGGTTTGATGGTCATACGTGGTGGGGTTGATAAGATAGACACTACACGCTCAAAGCAGGCTCGATTGACCCTTGCTGATCCTGGTGCTTGGTCGGAAGCCATGGTTCGCAAAGTTATGGTGACGTTAGCCCCAGTGACGGACTGATCTGGAGCAGCCAAACGAAGGTTCGAACTCCTCTCGCTGTGTGGTTCTGTAGTTGCAGCGGCTGCAGCTGGGCAGCTCCTCCTTTCTTCTGCTTGCTGGCGAGATTCTGGGCTCGAATCCTCCAGCACAGTCGGCCATGCAAAGACCTTGTTTGTGCTGGATGCTATGGCAGCCATACGTGTACCGGCATCGTTCAGATATAACAGGATGTCTGACGAGTTTCGTGACCGTACGCTATCGAGAATCCGTTGATGGAGTCCGGAATATGTTGCCAACGTGTCGTCTAAACCGCGGCTAACTTTCTCCGCTCGGATTCTTTCAGATTCTTGAGATGCTTGCTTCCGGGCGCGGTGTGCCCTCTGCGCGAGACGCATCCGCAGCCTCCTGTCCTATAGCCAGTTTTAATTGTCAGCTTCATCCAGGCGGTGCAACGAGTACACACAGACCTGTGGACCATTGCGCACGTCTTGTCCGTCCTGAATTAGAGGACGCTCACGGCGAGCTAGTTGTGAATTGTCCATAATGGGTGCTGGAGACGACGTAAATCAGGCAGCGAGCTGAGCGAGCTGATCGAAATCGGCGGTCGGTTGCATTAATAAAAGTTAAATACAAAGTGTGGAGACAACTTTGGCTCCATTAAATGAGATTGATTACGTGATGCCTTATGTGGTGGTTCTCAAGACAAATTGCGGCTCCCGACCTACATCAGCCGTTCGGGACGGTTCAAACTGGCGCAATGTCATTTGAATTTGTCCTACTTAGAGAATGTGGATATTTAATTAATAATAGCGGACTTAAGTCGTTTTTACGGTTACCCCCGAGAGAGTGTTGCATCGATCTGATTAATGCACAGTTGTATATAAATTCACTTCTGCCGTGACTTAATACTATTGCGTTAAACAGAGAAGTACTTAGATCAGAATCACAATAACAACTATAAAGGAAGCATACATTAACAAAGACCTTGATGTCGAAATACGCGACGTTCCTGTGCTTACAGCTGGCCCGGGGGAGCTACTAATCCGTGTTGTTATATCAGGCACAAATCCTAAAGACTAGAAAGTGCCCAAAATAATGGGCGGAGAGCCGAGGAATCATAGAGATGATATCGCGGGCTACGTCGAGGCGGTTGGCGTAGGAGTCATAGGATTCGGTCCCGGAGACAGAGTCGTAGTCTTCCACCAAATGTTTACTCCCTATGGAAGTTACGCAGAGTACTCTGTGGCTGCCGCAAAAGCGGCCTTCTGCCTCCCTAATACAACTTCCTTTGAAGGTAAACGTCTTTTCTTAAACATAACATCAACCGGCTCTCTAACCGCTCAACAGAGGCTGCCACAATTCCACTCGCAGGCATGACCGTAGCTCTAGGAATATATAGGAGACTCTAGCTGCCTCTGCCATAGGACCCGATCACTGTTCCGACACCCTTTGTGGTTAACGGCGCTGCAACTACTGTCGGATCCTTTGCCATTAAGCTTGCCGCCCTGTCTAATATTTGTCCTATTATCACTATCGCCGGAAAAGGCATTTCATTCGTGGAGACCTTGTTTAATAAGAGCAAGGGTGACATTATCATCGACTACCGCCTGGGAAACGATCACATAAATGAGCAACTTCGCAAGGTCGCCGGAGAGCGAGTCATCACTTACGCGTATAACAATATTGCGGACAAGCAAGCTTGGAAATACTTCTAAAGATCGTTTCTCCAACCGATAAGAAGGTCATAAGCGTGGTGGCTAAGGAGGACGAAGTTATTAGGGGATTACCGTGCCGGGATCTAATGCCGGCCTTATTAATAGGCCGGCCCAAGATAGAGCAAAGCTTAGACATACAGAGTTTGGCTCCTGTATTTATAACCTAATCAGTTTAGGTTTAGCTGCCGGTTGGTTTTCAGGACACCCCTACGAAGTTGCCAAGGGAGGCCTGGCCGGACTCGAAGGGGCTTTGAAAGATCTCGAGGCCGGTAAGATATCTACAACGAAGTATGTCCTGCGGCTTGCAGAAACACCTGGTGCATCTAACTAGTAAGGGAAGATTCCAAATCTGCAAAATGAAGAATCCACGCCCACTTATATACAGCAATGCATTATCCGTATTCTATCATTTATTCCAGTGTATATTTAAGCTCGCTGCTTTTGCTTTCAAGCCATCTACTTTCATGTGTTTGCGATTTCGATATCAGAGGCATAGGCAGTATGTGGGACAGACTAGCAGTCAAAAATTGGGGTGATACTCTAGGTGAACAACCCGTCAGACCTTGTGGCCAACAAACTTTGATCAATAACTGGGCACTAAGAGAGAGCTAAATAGTAGATTTTTAAAGGCGCCTCATTAAATCATTGCTAAAATTCGCAGGCAAGCATTATATATAAACGGCCTCCCAGACGGAACAAGGAAAGGATAGAAATAAACAGGAGTGACCCCTTGTTGACGATATGTCAAGTTAGACCCGTATTAAAGGGATCAGATACCAGAATCGTCTTGAAACACGTTCCGCTCACAACCAGCCTGTCCTCCTGGCCAAAAGTTTCTGCAATCGCTGTGCCACTCATTCCACTTCACACACAACCTACGAGCCCTCGCGATGGCAGGAGAGTTGTCGAAAGGCCAGATGCTATTCGCATCGGCTCGCCGTTCAAGAATCTGCATGGCTAGTCCCTCTGAGGCGTGCCTTGCAATGTGGCAATGCAGGAGCCACGAGCCAGGGTTGTCGGTCTTGAATGCGATTATGACGAAGCCGTTTCGGGGAAGCAGCACGACATCGCGGCGGGGAGGGTTGTCAAGCTTGAGGTTGAGCTTGGCGATATCGAATGACTGCCCTTCCGTCTGCTGTAGTACAGCAAAGTCGTGGCCGTGTAAATGGATCTATTGTGTGATTAGCAGAGTGACGATGGGTGTTAATGATGGAGTTCCGTGCAGGATGGGCACCGGTAGTTCGGTTGCCATTCTTCCTATCTCCAGCAAGGACCATATATACCTGCGAATCTTTCGTTAGCGAATATCCCTCACATCTTACTTTGCCTGCAGATTGGTTCGGGTGCACGAATCTGAGCACAATTCGAGAAGCTCTTGAACCTACCCAGTCTGTGCTCTTGTAATCTTCCGGAACAATGACCCATTGGCTGGGCCAACGTCCAGTATTATTCAATTGCAAGAATGTTGGATCGCTATAATCAATACGGAGAGGGTTGAACGTGGAAGAAGAAGGCAGATCCAGAGAAAATCGAGCCAGAGGAAAAGGTTGAGCAGTCGGATTCAAGACTACGTCGTGTTCTTCTCCAGTATTACCGTTAGATGGAGATCCTACCCGCCACTTGAGTATGGGTTGCAAACTCGAATAAGTTTCATCGGAACACGCCAAGGACATGTCATTCCACGGTGTAGAGGTCGGCATGGCTGTGCTGGAGCTGTCATAACGCAAAATACCGCTCAGCTCATACCCTTTAGGAAAATTGGCCGTATTCGCACATTGCGCAACGTAAGTCCTCATCCAGAAGTTCCCATCGGGCGGAATTGGCTGACTTCCATTGGCGATCGGATTCGCTTCAACAACGACATGATAGCGTTGTCCGATACCAATAAGTACCGAAGTGTTTGAGTAGCTATGGATGGGGACAAAATCAGCCCCCATGACTGTGAGGTTGTGATTGTCGATGGAGAAGACAAATGTGGTGTCAAAGGAGGTGTTTATCAAGCGAAGGAGATATCTCTTCGGTCGAGGGTATCTTCTTTTCTCAAATATGATCGTGTACGGCTGCGGTATTGGAAGTTTCGCTGGGACGCCGGAGAACCGTGTGACATTTCCACGGCCATTTAACAGGATACTCGGGTTTTCTAGTCCGGTGTATATAGCATCGAATGCGCTGTTATGACCTACGATCGAGGTAAGCAATCGAGATTTAAAGTTGTGATCACCATAGCCATCGATCGCTCACATATGGCAATTGATATCTCTCAGCTCCATTAAACTCCAGAGACTGGAGTAGTCTAGCTAAAATAAAATTGACTCACCCCAATCTGTCATAAGCAGCGGAGTCTTCGCAGCCTCATCAAACGGGAAGGAACTCGGACCGTGGATAGTCTGTAAGCAAAATTGATTAGACCAAATTCACAAAAATCTGAGGTCCATGATAAGAGACTGACAATTGGGCCCACCATCCCATCCGCATACTGCAGAGAATAGTGGGAGTGATACCACGTGGAACCATACTGCGTTGTATTCCACTTGTAAACGAAGGTATCTTCTGGGGCGATGGGGCACTGAGTAATACCATTCACGCCGTCCATATGCATTGTTTGATTCTGTCTGATTCCGTGCCAGTGGATACTGGTGCCATTGAAGGGTAAACGATTCGTAACGGTGATTTCAACTACGTCTCCCCAACAAGCCTGCAACCAAGGCCCAGGATAGGAGGCATTAAACATCTTAGCAAAGGGGAATTCTAGCCCATCCGCGTTGATTGACCCGTTGGTGACAGTGAGAGCATATCGGCGTAGTATGCCCGTGGGAGCCACGGCTTCGTAATCTGTGCTGATGTCAAATTTGCCTCGTTTGCCGTTAGTGAGCCAGCATCCGCGGTCATCAGGCGTGGAACATGAACGCCAGCCAGTCATGCTGGAGTAGTCACAGACAAAGTTTGATCCATCGCCTTCAGGGCGGCCGCCGGGAGGCTTGAAGATGGGTCCACGAGGCCTATCAAAATTTCCCTGTGGGTTTTCGAATAGCGGGGTTTGTAGAGCCCCATCATGACTGAATGTAGAGAGGGTTGCAATATCAAGGACGTGGGTGACAACCGTCCAGAGACGTTCGAAGAGCTTCATGCTGGGCTATTAGATTGTTCTCGCCAGACTTTGTTTCACCAAGTCCATTAGTCAGCGGCGTGTGTAAACAACAATACAGACTGCAAAAGAGCGGGAAAGTAGAAGAAATTTGTAAATTGAAATGAGAGTGTCGGAATGGGAGGCAATGGGTTCCTGGAATAGGAATACCCAAGACCATCCAACCATCTATATTTGTGGTGAAGACAAACCCCGCAAGTTCAGTCCTCAGTCATATCAGCCAGCCACGGTTATAGAAGAATCTGTAAGTGGTCAGCGCCCGCAAACCCCCAGTGCCTCACTGCATGCGCATCGCTCTTCTAGCTAGCCGTCACTGGATGAGGCGCAAGCTGAGCTCGATCATGAGGCTGACGACCGAATAGGAGCCTCTTCGGATGTCCGCCAAGTTGCTGCCAAGCTTTGCCATCGCTTACATGGTGGTCCAGCTCGGAGCTGGTAAGCCTGGCAGCAGCTTGGTGGATAGTGGCGCGGAGTAACTTGCACCTGCTTATGTACGGTCTTACGGCTGCAAGCTTTTATGGAGGTAATCCCCCTACAGAATAGCCAAAACTCATGGCTAGCAAATTTTTTTATGAAAAGCGCGAGAACAGATCCTTTTGCAAGCCAGTAAGAAATTATGATAGGTGCACTCGAGGGGCCGAAATACAACCCACATTATGGTCAGGCTGACTCGGAGTGTACGAAGTACTTGTGCCGTGGACAGTCAGGTTCAGAAGTAAAAAGAGGAAGAAATATAATACCTTTTATACTTTCTTTTATAATTTTCCTTTGTTATAACTAGGGCTATATCCTCAATATCCCCTGAAACAAATTAGCTACTTTTCTGGTATCTTAAATGGAAACGCTGGGGCTTATAACCCCAACTACTCCACTCTGGTCCTTGACTTACACAGGACGTTAAAAGGAATAATAATAATAATATAAACCCAAGTCACTCTCAAGGTTACCGTGATGCCATTCAAAAATCTTCATACCAGCTGCGTCTCAACAAAAAGACCTAGAGGAATGCCCGTAATCAGACGAAAGCTCGTATAAAACTCTCGGTTCGGAATATCATCTCGTTGTAAGATATTATACCGAATTCTTCAAGAAGTACTATGTTTCGTCCAAACTTCATTCCGAACAGATAATGAATTCACTGTATCCTCAGTGTCAATATCTCCTTCCAAAAACCGAGCAAAGAAAAGCACTCTGGCAAATGCTTGCTTTATCCTTGCATACCTGCTTACCTACATATCAAATGCAGAAATCTACAACAAAGTAGGATTGCTAATATTTTTAAAAGTAATAGAAGTAGAGCTCTAGAGACACGCCGATCTGCCCACTTCAAGCCTCTTGCTTTTTATTACAATATGACAACGTTATCTAATTTTATTATCCACTATTTTACAAACCAGCTACACCCCTCCGCGCCACCACATAACATCGAATCACACATCCCCACCCAACAAACTACTCGAACCACTGACATCCCCAGTTCCACACACAACCCTCCACCCAAAATCCACCTCCCCAACCAATTCTCTCACTAGTCCCACAATCCTCTCCGTCGAATCAACCACACACCTCTGAGCCACTTTCACTACTGCCACAGCTCTAAAGCCCGGCTCGTCCACATTGGCAAGATCCAAGACCGTCCCGACATCAGCAGTTATCTCGTCTGAGAGACGGAAGGAGTCGGGGGTTTTTAGGTAAGGAGGGAGGGCTTGACCGTTGGTGATGGAGGCCGAAAGGAGGGATAAGAGGGAGATGAGTTTGTGGGATTCGGAATGGTTTTGGATGCGAGTTGATGCGAAGCTGGAGAGCCAGGCTGATCTGGTGTGCGTGGTGGGGAAGGAAGAGGAGGCGTAGGCTATTATTGTTAGTTAGTTTGTTACACTGGTGATTGTTAGCTTATGCATTCTCGAGTTTCTCACAAGAGATGGAATGGGAGCAAGTGGTAACCTCTGAGCCTCGTTAATAAGCTTTTGATAAATCTCCTTCGGGATATCACCACCAAGCCTTGGCTCAAATGCCATAAACGTCAAATTCCCTCTCATACTGTTCAACAACGCAATCTGCTTCACCAATACCTTTTGTCTCACTTTATCCAACTTATGGCCATGACTCTCGAGCAATCCAGCGTCATCGGAGTTTGGTTCGAGGACTCGTAGGTCTACTGTGGCGGTTACACAACTGAGGTAGTTGGCGAGGAGGAAGAGGGAGGCGCCAAGGTCTCGACGAAGGACTGAGACTTCGGAGATGGGGACGGGCAAGATGGTCCAGATATAACCAGCTAGCACACCTGCTCCGACGGTGAGAAGGCGATATGGTGCGAGTTCGTAGATGGGGTAGAAGGGTTGACCTTGCTATTCATATTAGCAGATGTTGTGTTTGAACTGGAATGAGGAAGGAGGCACCAATAGCCTGCGGTAGGCCAACTACGCGAACTTGGAGCTCATATCCTGGATTTCTGTTAGCTTATGCAGAAAGCTGTCGCTGTCTTGCGGACAAACATACCAATAATCAACACATGTGTCAAAGCACCCGCCACAATACAAGTCAAGAATCGCGGAAACCTGGCTGCAAAATAAAAGTAAAACATCATGAACAAAAAGAAAAACACTATAACACCAGCAGTCTTCTGATCAACAATATACCAATTGATGAACGAACCAACCATTCTAAAGACTGTAAAGGCCAAGTTTCCCATCAAGTTGAATACAGCACTTCCGCTTGTCGGACTCATGCTCATGGATGTCATGGCGAGACACCAGACAACTCTCTGTTTGAAGAATTTGTATGTGGGTTTCAGATAGGCTATTATGGCGATGCTGAACACGGCGTGAATTAATAAGTGCAACAATTGTTGTGATCTCATGCAGACAGTGTTAAATGGGAAACGATGGAGGCTTACCTCATGACAGCAATAGTGACTCGTGCCCCAAAACTCACTGGAGCAGAACCGAAGAATCTTGGCACCGCCCTCAAATGATTTCCGAAGGACTGCCACAGGTTTTTCGGTGGAAGGTGTTCTGGATCTTTTGCCCCATTGCAGGAATCACCAAACTGAATGATCTGACCACTTCCATCAACCTGATTGAAATTGCTCATATCAGGGTTTGAGTCATCACCATTGATAAGCCCCCGTATCAACTTGACCACAGTCCTCAAAGCTGGAAAGACGAATCTTTGTTTCGTCATCGTGTCGTCATCATGTCGTCTTCAACTTTCTGTTCTGCAAAGCGAACAGCTGCTAAGATGGCTCGAGAGGTGGAATAAAGGAGATACTCCATGTAGAGAAGGACATGTAATCGTTTCGAAGCTATAACTTCTCGTACCGAAATGCTGGCGCTGTTTCCATTTTGTTCGGACGGAGGGTACATGGCGTGCTTTGCTGTTGTTCTGAAAACCGAGTCAAGACCTCTCTCTTCAGCCCAAGCATGAAGAATTTTCGATCTCTTCTTTCTAAAATCCTCAATCTTCATCTCTAAAGAATCTGCAAAGCTTCCATCATTTGATTCTGAAGGCTCTGTACCCTTCTCAACATCAGCTGTAGCTTGGCCAGTTTTCTTGGCTTTCTTGTCCGGTCCTAATTTGAGCAATGCCAAAATATGTACGATACTCTCATCAAGAACATCGGCCACAACTTCAAATGAGGTCCCTGTTGTGTGAACCAATTCCGTCCACGCTTTCTGCTCGTTCTCCAGGATCGTTTGCGAAGAGTTTCCAAAAACAGATTTCGGTAATTTGAGAGCTTCGGTGCTTGGAAGATCCATTCTCTCTGATATATCCGCAATCGTCGAAAGGCCCGAAATTGGAATCATGATATTTCCGAGTATCGTATGGAACTCATGGATGTCCGTCTCACGAAAATGCCCGAAAGCGATTTCTCGTTTTGCGAACAGGACATCTTCTCGAAGTTTTGCGCCGAGGGCAAGAAGGTCGGTCGTTAATGTCGTCAAAGTCCTTAGTTTCTTGTTGAAATCTTTCTTCAAATCCTCATGAGCACATGTTTTTTCTTCTTTTGGCGACTCCGGATTTGCAGTGATGGATGCGCATATTTTCGAATGCTTCAGGACTTCGACAAATTCGAGTTGGGCTTTCAGCAACTTTCGGCAACTCTGCAAAAACCCCGTAGCTTCCCCTAAGAACACCTTCCTGGAGGAAACTGGGATGACCAAAAGACACACAAACGCGGAAATTGCTTGCCCTGTGAGGAAGGTATATAGCACTTCTTTGACGAAGCGTTGGCTGGCAGCTATCGTTGGCTCTTGCGGGCCATAAACAAATCCTACCATGGTAAAGACTGAGTATTGAATCGAGGGGATGCTGAATGCCGGCCGAGCAGCGTGTAAGTCATTGATACCGAAGACATTAAGCATCAAGAAGATAGCGTTTACAACGGATGCGGTTGAGTTGTATCCAGTAATTGGCGCACCTGGTGCGGTTGTGTGCTCACGAGCTTTGATTCCGGCATATTGGCCTAAAATGACCATTCCAGCCGCCAAGCATGTTAAGGACTGTGGTAAATTAGTAATCTCGAATTTTTAACACAGTATCCATAATTTAAGCCGGTGTAGACAAATCTAGAAGCCGCAAACGAAGAGATAGTACTCACCAAAGAAAGGCCCACATTCAGGAGAAATTTCCCTCTTGGAAGAATAGGTACTGTCGTGATTGAAACAATGATGATCAAATAGCCAAAATTCCAAAAAATCTTAGCCACTTCTTGACGCTGGTAGACCACCATTGCGATCGTGGCTGCTACGGCAGGCTTGAACATGATCATCATGACAAACGGAGTCAAGCCGATTTTCGTCCATATTCGTTTGTGCAGTGGCGCCTTTGGTGATGAAACAAGCGGAGTATGGCCGATTGTCGACGATTTTGACAGCGGAGGGGATACTGGAGCACCAACGGTGTGAGCTGGTGTTATCTTATCCCCTTCACCATTGCCCACAGCCTCTCCATCTCGTGGTGCTTCCGCCATGCCTGCTGTCTTTCCGAGATCCAGGAATTGTGAAGAGTGTAAGTGGCAAGATTGATTGAGCTTCACTCCGAGTCGAAAAGCAAGTCACGTTGGGGCGAGGGCGCGTCATGGAGTTGACATATCTTTGAGAAATAAGAACAAATTTTCGAGCCCCGAGGCTCGCCAATGGCACGGATATTGATGATTGTGTAGGTGAGGTCAGCACTTGGCATGGAGATCATAGGAAAGGAATAACTCGATATCCAACATGCGGCTTTAGTGCCGTGAAAATGTGTCTAGATCCCTTTTACTCAGCGGCTTCATGGCATTGGCAAATCGGAAAGTCGACAGCTTAATTGATACCGTATTTAACTTTCTTGGACATTCATAGTGATATCCGAAAGCTGAAAATACAATATCTGATCCGCCCTCAAGTCCAGCCTGCCTGGGTATTTTGAGCCACACAACCCCACCACTTGACAAACAGTACTCGAGACATTATTCTAGACAAGGTCGGGGCTTCGGCCTCGGCACTCGCTTCGCAGTGCTTAGAATTCTGGGAGATCCTATTTAAGCTGAGAAACTACGACGCTTTCGTTCGTACATCTACTGCTAGGGCAGACGGGAATTAGAATAAAGCGTGGCGTGCCTAGAACGGCCGTGCTAGTCCCGCTGCAGAATGTCTTGTCTTTGGGGGGGGCGTTCCGCGACCATCGCAGCCCCGCAAAGGTATAAATAACTGTAACCTGTCCTACTAGCCTCGATAGGCCCCTTTGAACTGTTATGAACGAGGCCCTCACCAAGCATACCGGGCTTAAGAGTCTTGCAATGCGCCTTCGCTATGGCATTGAGATAATCTATAAACTCTCGTGGTGGAATCAATTCTTCAGCTAGAATGGGGGGGGGGGAATCTGGACTGTTTGTTTCGCTTAGTGACGATGACGGATGGTGACACAGTGCAGGGTAGTCATTAGTTTGAGGAATTTGCCGGTTTTCGTGGGTCTGAGAATATGCCGTTAGTTCATCAGATGAGAATACTTTGCAGTGACCTGCTGTTTGAAGAAAGTCATATGGAAGTCGTTTTTCTCTCTCCTAAAAGAAAATGGGTAAAACACTCAATTTTCATCCCAAAAATGGTATTTTCAATCACGTGGAAAACTAGCTCCTCAAAAATCTGGAAATCCCGTTCAGTCAAATTTATGCGTCCCTTTTCAGAGCCCAAAAAAGTGAACTAGTTCAAACTAATGACCATCATGAGTTGTGGCTGATGTTTAAGACATCCACTAGGTCTATAAGAATGTGGAACGCATTTCTTTACTTCTGCTGCCACTCCGTGCAGGTAGTTTCGTCCTGTCTACCTCCGCCAAAAATTTCCACTCCACAGATGAACTCGGCCAGTGGCCGTCCTTATACCACTGCTCGCCTCGATTCTTGAGCAGGACAAATTGCTTTTCCTTGGCGGTGCATCTTCTTCGGACCCGCTCGAAAGCATCCAACCCTGTGCAGTGTGTGATCCTCTGGCTAGCTACGGCCCCGGGAAGTTGCTTGCAAAATGGACCAGACCGAGATGAACCTGCCGAGGAAGCTTCTAGCCTCTACATGCGATGAGTGCAGAGCTCGCAAAGTGCGCTGTCCAAGTAAGTAAAGATGCGATGCGGTGCGCTGCGCTGCAATGCGATACTCTTTCGTCGGCCCCCATGTCCCAAACAGGCCATTCTCCCGCGTTGAAACCTGGTCGCAGTCACCATTCCAGATGGTGTTCTCAGCCCTTCGTATATTTGGGACCCACCGCCGACCTACAGTAATGTCTAGCTAGCTGAGATGCGCAAATAGAGACCCCCGATGCTCAATCATGTATGAACTGAATTGTGAGGCACCCACAAGCTCCGTCATGACGAGGCAGACATAGGCTGACCTTGGTTGACGTCCCAGAGACGGAGGGTACTGTGTCACTTCAGCGTCAACAAGAGACGAATACGACAAACATTAGGCAACTTAACGACCGCAACACACACTTCCCCGTCTCAGACAGCACGAGCTGCGACTTCACATGAGCCAAAGTCCAGCCGGGAGTCTCTGGCGCGCGATGGCACGGGGGAGTCTCCCCAGCAGCAGCATCAGCAGCACCAGCAGCTCCATCAGCTGGGGTACCAGAGTAGCAAGTTGCACATCGACCACCTTCTGGAAAACAGAAACACCAGGGGGCGACGTCAAATTGAAGGGTCTATCTTGAAGGTTAGCCACCAAACATGACTGACAGAACTCACCATTTCTAACCTTGCAACAGGTCAACGACAACTATGGTACTCATCGAATAATTTAATCACCCTGTGATAGTAACTAACATTGCTTAGTCGAAAGCTCGGGACTTGCATTCTTCTCCGAACAAAGAATAGCATCTATAACTGAACGTCCTGGTCATAATCGACTTCAGGAAAACATCAAATCTTTGGCGGCGGCTATCCATTCGCGTATGAACCGTAATATCAATCCCGCCGACTTTGTGGCTAATTTCAATGGTACATCTTCACCGGTGCATGTTCCTGATGATCATGCCAAATTATACATCAATGGTTGGTAACCCTGGCAGAAACACCATGCTTGAGGGGGTAATAACTTGAAATCTAGCATACTTCAACCAAGTTCACCCAGTTTACCCGTTCTTGGATCGCGCCCACTTCGAGTCGCAAGCTCTGGCCCCGGGTCGAGACCAATTGCTGAAGACTAGCACTGCTTTCAGCGCTCTCTACCACACTGTCCTTGCGCTCGGATGCCAGTACCAAGAAGGGGGAACTTTCGATCCCGGGAAAGGAACGGCATGGAGGCTCTATCAGATTTCCCTTGGGTTACTCACAGATATCTTAGTTCCCAGAGAAGCATTGGCAAATATGCAAGTGAGTTACTTCGAAATCACGTATCCATTTCACAACTGACTCCTAACAGGCTATAATTTCTATGGTATTGACAGTGCAATCCCCACTCGGCTTTTCTTGAACTGATGCCTCTTCATAGGCTATATTTGCGCACAATTCATCATGTCTCCAGATCGGAAACAAGTTAATAGCTGAAGCTGCCAGAATTGCCCAGCTACTTGATTTTAATAAAGCAACTTGTCTAGAGGAAAATGAAGCCACTTGTTACCGAACTTTCTGGGTGGTTTACATCCTCGAGAAGACGATGTGTTTTGCTTGCAGCAAAGCTTCCGTGAGTTATCATTCGCAGCGACAAGCTAGAAGTTTTTGAGAATTAGAGGTTTCTGACCGAAATGTTAGATTTTGTCCGATTTCGACATTGGATGTCCAATACCCGATGCCCCTGAGGCAGTTTTTCAAGGATTCGACTGGTTCTTTACTATGGCCCGCTTCAGCCGGCTGATATCTCGGGCGTATGAAGTGCTCTTCTCCATCAGCGCAACTTTAAACCCGGCCGATGTCATCTACGCTAATATTGACATAATAAGTAACGAGTTGGAACGACGGCGGATGTCAATTCCTGAGACCTTTCGGCCACGCGAATTTTTCCAGATAAAACATTTCCCGGATGATGTTTCCATGGCCGTCGCTGTGCGAATTCGCTTTCATTACGAGAGCATTGTCATTGCTCTCAGCCGCATAACTCTGCATTTGGAAGGAGAGACCTTTACTACCAGAAGGTCAGCTTCAAAGAATAGACTTATACACGCGGCGCGGACTGTAATTGAGCTAACGCGCTATATTGACACGGAAGCACATGCACCAATTTGGTATGTTAACTGTGCACTAGTCTCAACGTTCTCAGTATTCGATGAGAACATGATGCCTGACTATTCACAGTGTCGTAGGTTCTATGCCGCTTTTTGCTCTCTTCATCCTTTTCGACTTCGTTGTACACAATCCAACTCACCCCGAAACAAGAAACAACTTATCCCTCCTCGGCATTGTGGCTGGCTACTTTTGTCGCCTCGAATATGCATCTAGAGGATCACTGCCCAGCTCACTTCTCTCCAACTTCGCAGGTATTGCACGACAGTACGTCGACGATTTAGAGGCCAACGGGAAACTTCAACCTGTAGGTGCGGTACAGGTGGACATGGACGCCGCGTCAGCGCATCCGAGAATGGACATTCAGCAGCCACGAAATCCTAGCTCATCAGCCGATTCTGTAAGTTGCCCTCAGCCTAGAAAACCACACAAATTCCACTCACTCTACTTGAACTCAATAAACAAGCACACCCCATACTAACATAGACTAGTCTTATACGTACAGCGAGGCATTA
Organism: Leptodontidium sp. 2 PMI_412; assembly: GCA_021432625.1. Taxonomy (NCBI): domain Eukaryota; kingdom Fungi; phylum Ascomycota; class Leotiomycetes; order Helotiales; family Leptodontidiaceae; genus Leptodontidium; species Leptodontidium sp. 2 PMI_412. The sequence continues at coordinate 20,679 of MU270461.1, forward strand.
GCCATAAATCCTCCAAGTATGGAAAACTTATCATGCCCTATCAACGATATGCCACTTTCGATAGTTGGGGATTTATTCGAACATATTGACATCGTAGATTTCTTTGACAATATCATGTAGATTATCGGTGGCCGGTTGAATGGGAGGGGGGGGGGGGAGAATCCTGGCCTGGCCTGACAAGCATTTCAAATAAAAATGAAGGAACTGACGTGCTCCAAAGCCTAGATTCGTAAGGTTTTTGCGGGCTGTTATTTCAAAACTCAAACTTCTTTGATATATCACTACATCGGCTTTAATAAGTCCGCAGTGTTAGTGTCATAATGTTACCAATACTTCATGTCTATTTCTCTGGCGAACATTCAAACGTGGAGCCAGAGCTGGAAAGTGCCACTGTGGCCTAGCCAAACAGGCGTCAAGCATTGACGCTGAAGCCTCCCACTTGTCAAAATCTTAATATCCATTCTGACAAGTCTAGCATGTCAAGCTCATCAGGGTCTGACCTGACAGGCGCTAGACTCTGTGACCAATAACTCAAAACCAAACTCTAAATCGCCAGAGATCTACTTCGTATCATGGATAAATAATGTACAATTCTAGTCCGTGTATAGACCTATGAAAGCTAGATACTTGGCAATACTGCTTTACTTGATCCCCTTAGTATTTTATATGTCCTCCTTTAGCTGCAATCACTACTTTATATCTCTCTGGCATCTCCCGAATCAACTCTCTAATCCTTTCAATTGTTATTGATTCCCACGCCTCTATTACAGCTTCCCGTAATCTCTTATACGACTTATGAACCTCTAGGTATTTTGCCTCAATATAATCCTTTATATTATCCTAAATAGTCTCAATAGGATTCAAATCAGGAGAATTCGCAGGCCAAAAGATAAGAGTAATCTCAATTGCTTCAAATACCGATTGTGTATACTTAAAAGCGTGCCCTTTATCATTATCTTATTAAAATTGAAGCTCGGGATACTACTATAAGATCTCTTGAACCTTCGGGATAATAATTCCTGAATACGAACCTTCATTAATCGTCTCCCAATCCTTCTCCCAAAACAACCCCTTATGCCGGCCGTATTTCCCTGATATCGTCCCCTAAAACATCCATCCGATCTTCCTTTGGTATCGATCTACTACGCAATCATCGTAGAAAAGTTCTTCTTCCCTTATTTTTCGGGTAATCCAATCCTTCGTATGTTTCCCTAATTATACCTAAGTTTCGTCACTCTAACAGATCTAAAACCACTGTTCTTTAGTCTAATCCTCGTGTTCAATAGCCCATTGCAATCGTTGAACCTTATTTGTATACGTAAGGACTAGTTTTCGGCGTGCAATTCGGCGGACGAAGCCTTTCTTCTTAAATGCAATACGAATTGCGTGAAGACTAACATCCCACTTAAAGATTGAAGGAATATCAGCCCATTGAACTCGACGATTCGCTTTTGAGGCAGTACTCTATTAGATAAGACGCTTTCGTTGTGGCGTATTTAGGTAAGCTTTACAGCCGCGGCGGTAGTGTTGAGGTGTTAATCGAGTGGCTAATGCGTATTAGACTTGACGGCGAGTGAGATTTAATTGAAGGGCAATCTGATCTTGAGTCCAACCTGCCTCAAAGTAGAATGTTTGACAGCGTAATCGTTCATCCCGAGAGGTTTGTTTCGTTGGGGTTTTTGGCGTAGGTACACTCAATGAAGATTCTATGATGAAAGTGGTGAATTCTGGCCGGAAAAGCGGCGAGTTGACATAGGTTTATCATTGGGTGGTACCCCCTGTACGAACCCCTGTCTAGCAGAAACCTCTAGAACTAACTCGAATGCAAAATGTACAATATTTCGGGCATGTACGAAGTAGTCCAGACCCCACGTCGGACGGTTCCAGACACGGTGGTTCCCGGCCAAGGGAACTCGTGGAGAAACTGATTGTCCAGCGGTGTGGCAAGATTGTGGAGGGTCCGTGAACGCTAGTCCTCGGCTTTCGAGTTAGTAAAATCTCGGTGCGAGATCTCGATCCGAGTCCTTGGCAGCCCCTACTAAAACAACAGCACACTTTCCCCCTAACATTCACTCACAATCACACCACACCAGCCCAGTTCCCTGGTATATTGGCGCTCTCCATAGGATATTTTGCTAGACTCGACCGAGCGAGCAAGGGCTGAGCTTCGGTCTGCACACTACTCTGGAGCCGGAGCCTCATCGCCATCGGAAAGTGAGATCGTCGCGAAGACTGAAGTAAATGAATATAACGGCGTCAAGACCCACGTTCTCCTCAATCGGTGCTTGGTACGAAGCAAAATATCTGTAGATTACTCCAGTCCATCTCTCTCTTTCTTCCCCGCAAAAGCTTGATCGCCAACATCGACAGTCCACCATTCCTCATTTGCCAAACCTCTGAGTCTCCACATAAACTTCCGAAAATGGCAATAATTTCCAAGGTGAATCTTCTTTCTTGGGGTCTACTAGCCCGCCAAGCCAAAATAACCTGTGCATCCACTGACGCTGCCTGCTTCTAGGTTCTTATCATAGGCGGCGGCCCTGCTGGCATTGCAGCAGCACTACAGTTTCAGAAGGCAAACAACATCAAACCCGTCGTCTACGAACTTCGTTCAGAGCCAACGACACTGGGTGGAGCATTAGGAATCCCCTCCAATGGTTTTCGGTTGCTTGAGCGCCTAGGACTACTAGATGAACTTCTTACACGCGGCTCGACGGGCTCAGAGCTCGCTGTGCACTCAGTCAAAGGCCATGTCATTGGCACGATGGACATGACAGGATGGAGCAAGGAGAAAACTGGATTTGGGTACCTGCGAATCCGGAGAGCTGAGCTGTTAGAAGTCCTGATGAATGCTGTACAAAAAGCTGCGATTCCTATTCACTTTAATAAAAAGCTAGTGAAGATTGATGAGCACGACGAATTGGTGACAGTAACCTTTGCAGACGGTACATCAGATACAGGAGATCTCCTGATTGGTTGCGATGGAATCCATTCTGCTGTAAGAACGGCGTATGTTGATCCGGACATCGTGCCAGAATACTCGGGCATCTCGAACGTATTCTCTATCGTACCTACTGTCCAGCTTCCCCCAGCAGCCAGCACACTCCAGGGCATCAACGCGACCTTGACTACAGATGGACTTCTTGCCCTCACACCCTGTACTGCATCACAAGACAACATCTACTGGTTCTTCTCGCGGGCCGTCACCATGCCAGACTCGAACAATACGCGAGATGGATGGGAGCAACACGGCAAAAAGGAAGTCGACGATTTCAAGTTGACAATGGCAGGCTACTTGAAAGATTTGCAGGGCGAATGGGGGGACATGCTGAGACAAGTCGTCAATCAAACGTCAGTCGTCAAGTTCTACCCGATCTTCCGACTACCACTGGGCGGCACCTGGTCGAAAGGCAGATGTCTCCTAATTGGAGACGCAGCACACGCTATGCAGCCGCATGCCAGTCAGGGAGTGTCCATGGCACTCGAGGATGTCTTTCTACTCTCCCGAATTCTTCGCGAGAAGCCCGAATATAGCATAGCAGATACGTTCCACGTGTATGATGAGCACAGACGGCCTCGTGTGGATGAGATGGTCAAGACTGCTGAGCGGAATGGAGGTGTTCGAAAACAGACAAGTAATTGGAAGCTGGCGATGAACGAAAAGTTGGCTACGGGTGCAATGTGGGCATATCAGGCGTTTGGACTGGAGAAGCTTGGCCTGGGCCAGAAACCGTTGGCTTATGATCCCGAGGAGGAAAATTTGGACCTTTCTAAGCTTTAGGTGTGGACTAGACGAGGATTCGATGTATTTATATTGCGCTGGGAGAAGGATTGGACGAAGTATATCAGTGCTTGGCGGAGTTGAGTCGATAACTTCGTTCGGCACAATGTCATTGTTAGCGGGCTAAGCATCTTGTTCATCTCACAGATGATTGTTCTGATTTGTTAGAGACTAAAGTGATATGATATGAGTTTATTGCATTTTCCCTTTACTTCAATGACCTATTTATAGATAAAGAATGTGTAGCATTGCCTTAGCCTCGTGAAAGTACCTCTTAAGTTAAAGTTAAACTCGATTAGCCAAGGAAACTAAGGAAATATAGATTACTAAGCACCTTTCCGAGCCGGCCTTCGTTATCAAGGGAACTACAAGACGCAAATTGTAGCTTATAGATAAGAGCGATAGTGACTTATACGATGCGTGCGTTAAAGTTTAGCTATTATTCTTAAGTCTTTTACGTTTAGCTAGTGCTGTTGTTGTTACGGCTGGCAAGAGGTTGATACGGCGAGTTGACTCTAGCTTTGTATTTGGGCCTAAAGCTACGCTCAGAATCGAGAAGATAAGACAAGGAGAAAAGGAGAGCTTTTTATAAGGGCAAGCTCGAGTATAAATACATGAAGGACCCTCCTAATGGGGCCTAGCGTAGTCGAACGCCATTCACATCAACATATCGCAGACTCGCCACCTAGTCTTCCCTTTTAGGCTTAGCGCCGTCGCATAGCCAGCGATGCTACGAGCCCGTGTCGGTTAGAATACGAGGCGCGTCGTAGGTCGTAACAGATTTTGGTGTAAATAGGTGGTCCAAATTGGGGGGGGGGGGCTTACGCTGGCATAAGTAGGATATAGATTTACATGTGCATTGGCTTAGTCCGCCTCGTTATTAAGGTTGTGGTATATACACAAGATTGATCTAACGATCGAAGAGTCTTTTAAATCGATAACTCGTCTTAGTGCGTCTGTAAAAATAGAAAGACTAGTTAAGAAAAAAAAAGTCGAAGTGGGATAAAAGTCAGACACAAGTCGATTCTGCTTAGGTTTACGTGATACGTTCGTAGAAAAGGAGGTAAAGTAAAGTGGCCGACTTATAAACGGAATAGTCGAGTTCGTGAATATGATATTTTCCTCGATTTTGATTAGGATTTAAAGGATAGATAGTAGGAGATACTAGCCTTCTCAACCGTTGGCTTCAGCTAAGGTAGCTTTGATCAGCTCCTCATGACGTTGTTTCGATCTTCGACTCCAGCATCTCGTAAACTCGAAGGTGTTTTAACTCTAAATCTTAACTCTTGATTAAAACTATCGCCGCTACTACTATCAGCTACTACAAAATAATGCCTTTTAATCCACGATATGCAGGAATAGTCTCAGGACTAAATTCTCTCGTGTTTTAATTGAGTAGTTCGATAAAGTTATCCTCGTTAAGAGAGAGTTGTTTACGAGAACGACAATTGGATGTCACGTGATTAAGCACGACTTACCCTTTAACATAAAACTTGCCTCTAATTATAGATCTTTCTTTCGTTTACTTTTAGCTTATTTACTTACCTGATTGGATTTTAGCTGATTCGAGCGGGATTTCCGAGCCATTTGAGTTATTTAATTTAGACGTTGGCTCCAATTCTGACCGTGCTGCCGATGCTGCCTAGTATGCCAGATGCCGCCTCATTACACGGTCCACCTGTCCCCGCGCAAGTAGTTTCATTCGCGCAGGTAGTTACACCACCCTTTCAGTTATAGCGAGGCTCATCGGCAGGGGTCCCGAAAGCTAGAACCGGAATTCGAGATCTGGTAAGTTACTACTGTAGTAATACTAAATATAAATATCTTGTTTCCGCCGCCTATTACTGAATAGTTACAATTTCCTATAGAGGATTACACCAGAAAATAGACTAGACTCTGCAGGCTGCCTCATTTCAAACCAAATTAATGAGCGATTGACAATGGCACTAGTATGTGGGGGATCTTAGAATACTGGGAAAGGGAGAGAGAGTATAAGCGGAGCAGAACCAGCTTCACCCGAGCTACCTACCCTTGTCATATGGCAGCACTCAGACCGCGGCCTCATTCCCTTGCGGTCCTCTCGCAAGCACATTATGTTCATCATAGCTGACCTGGTAGATGTTGACTCAATCCTCATAAAATCGTGGATCTTGAGCCAATATGATATTATTATATGCACTGAAATAAGCATCTTAGCACGGTTGCTAGTGAGGAGGAGTTGGTATGAATAATGATATTATTATTTAGGGATTAGGTTATCCGAGAAGTGCCACAACACCCAACACCCCCACTACAGATTCCGAAATGTACAGTACCTATTTCAGGGCTATCATATAGAGCCAAGAGGCTTCTCCACAATGTCATGATGAATAGACTTGGTCCCGTAGGCTTGTGGTGGCGGCATAATTGTTGCCGAACTTGCGCTCTCTACCACTTCAACTTCCGCCGCTGATTTCAAAGTGCTCTTAAACAGGTCAACATTATCGCCGATAGCACAAGGCTGCAACTTGGGATTGTTGCCATGATAGCTGCGTATGTCGTCCTCGACCTCTTGGCTATTGACAGTCAACCAATGGACAACAGTAACTGTCCAGGTGACTAGGTAGTGTTAGTTGGTTCGTGAATAACGAGGTGGATAGACCATTGGGACTTGCCGTCAAGAGAACAGAGAGTGAGACACATCCATCCTTGTTCTCGCCCTCTCGTGATGAGCACGCCCGTCAGATTCGCCACTGTGGGAATCATAACAAGGACTCCTCCGACCACCGTCTTCACAACCAGCCTCCGTAGCCTTCCCGTCACACGGTCTTGGTTTGGCGAACAATTAGGCGATTTCCGTTGTTGACTGCCGAACCTGAAAGACGACAAGGATTGTCCCAGCGAAATCCTGTTTCCTTTCGGGGCTAAAAATGGGTAGAGGAAGTGGACGAAGAGTGCTGTGAGGCTGACGTTGACAACGATGTCATATGTGAGCAAAGGGATGGTGACCTTGAGAGGCTGGCCGATCCTGCATTTCCCGTCTCGAGTAGATACCTCCGCATTTGGCCACACGAAGGCAATGACTGCAATGGCGCCGAAGCCGACGATAAGAAAGGACATGCATGCGACCCAGGCTTTGTCATGAATTCTCCTTTCGTACGGGGCGCGAATGATGTGAGCACGCTCAATCTACAGCGGATCAGCCTTTATGAACAGGGACAGGACCATTGATTGGCACTGAAAAGGGTTTTTGGACCGTACCAGGAACATGTACATGATCATCTTGTTGCCAAAGTAAAACACGAGGCAGGTGAACACAGCCGTAAAGCAGTCACGATTCGACGTGAGACCAAGCCCACTCGTCAAAATCGCAGCGGTGAAGACGAAGCATATCGCGAAGATGTAGAGCAGAATAATGATGAGTCGAATCCAGTTGATAGGGGCCAAATTGTTAAGGTGCAAACGCTTCGCGCGGGATCCTGAGACGTGGTTAAAAAATTGATTGATAAAAGGCTTCTCCTTCCATTTGTGTACCGAATATGAATGCTAACCAAAACATACAAAGCATAGACACTGTCGTGCATAAGCCGCCATCTACTCTCGAACGTTGAGAGCCGACGTCACGTGACACGATAGACGCGGGAACAAAGTCGTGTGGAGACATAGTGGTAGACAGTTAAGCGGGTGAAAAGTATCTGGTTTCTCAAAATCAGACCACTTCAGAAATAAGGCGGGTGAGTGTTGAATATATTTTGAGTTTTGAGGCCCGAACTCTCCGAGACAAGCACAGCTTGCGCTAATTTTCTTTCTCCACAGAAGGGATCTCTTGACTGCCAATAAATTGGCAATTCCAACGCACCAACGCACCAAGCTTTCAAGCCAGGACCTTAACTTCAGCCACTCGCTCAATCATACCTCGTACATGCCCTCAAATAATCCCACCTTTTTTTGCGTCTGTGCGGAGTACTAGAATATGCCCACTTTACATGGGGTATCAACCAAATGAGCCAATCCGATTTGTCCTTTTCCATCTTTTGATTAGTAAAAATGTGGGTCATTTAGCACAGACGTAAAATGTTCGGATTATTACACCCTGTACCAAGTATGAATCACATTCCTCCGTTGCCAAAAATGCTTTCTTTTCATGATGAGGGAGGGTGTCGGTGGGACAGGCTAGCGGATGTCATAGGGTGGAGCTTGCCGTATGATTTTTTTTTCTTTTTCTACAAGAGAGAGGAGAAGATCGCGAGGCAACCGCGCGTGGGCAGAGCAGAGTCAGGATCCGGCGTAGAAAGGGATCAGCGTCTTGCATTTCCTGAGCTTAGCAGTGACTTCCTCCCGACTCTGAACCCTGTTCTCAACATTAGTACTTCAACACCTAATAATTCAATAACCATGATATGTCTAGATTTGCAGAACAGCGCAAACGATTACTTGGTATTTTGTTACTGTATAATTTGTCAGAAACCAAGGGTGTCATAAAAAAACGAGTTTCAATACTGAACGGAACGAAAAAAACAGTACTGCTTACCAGAAATCGGACCGATTCCCGAACGGTGATTTGATTGTGAGGAGATGGCGTTTCAAGGCTACGCTACGGTAAGATCGCGATTGGCACCGCACCCTTGTGCTGATGGTTCGCAATGCTTCCCCGGAGGCTGCGCTAGGAGTGATAGTGAGATGGAATAGATATCATACCGTGGTTGGGGGAGTGGGGTGGGTCTGGACGGTTGGATTGAGGAGGAATCTCCGATTGTCAAGGTGTGGTGTTTGTTGTGTTGGTGGAGGATGGTTGGCTGCGATGGAACGGTGAATTGGTTTCCTGGTTTGGTCCTGGAGCGCATGACAAGGGGGTTGGTTTTGGTTATTTTTCAGTTTCTTGGATTCTTTTGGGAAAGGATCAGATGCGTGGACCTTTGATGTCTCTTTACGAAGTAATTGCTTTTGATTAAAAAGGAGGATGAAGCAAGTTAAATGACTGACTCCGCTTTGTCCGGGGGACGGCGATCTGGAGCGGAGCTGTAAAATCGACGAATTTCTGTCTGTCTGTCTGTCCGTCCTTCCTGGATCTTGTCTCGTCTTGTCTTGTCTTGTCTTGTCTTGTCTTTGTCTTCTCCACACTTTGAGACATGGCCAGTGCCAGGTGCCAAGTGCCGGCACTGCAATGGAGATCACCACGGCCCTTTCCAGGCAGGCAGGGCAGGCAGGCATGGTGTGGGCGACCGTGCACTTTTATTGGTTTGGTGCTGTTTTGAGCTTTAGCGCGGTGGCAGTGGCGATCGCGGGTTCAGGGCATCAGCTCCCCGCCAGTCAACCTGCAACCTACAACCTGCAACCTGAGACACACGTGACTCGTTTTTTTTTCCGTGACTCGCTGCATCCGCTGAGTAAAGGCGGGCCAGGGTCACGGGGTCATGAAGGCTAGACGGTGAGTAAGAAGGATCCGGAGCTGGAAGCAAGCAAGGACGTTCGTGCTGCTGGATGAAGTGGCGAAGGAGACGCGGGGGATTTGAGAGAGTTGAGAAACGAGAACGCTGGTGGATTGTTGGGATGGATGTCCTATTTTCTTACTTGCTAGACATCCGAAACGTCTTCGCCAAACTGCGGGACATTGTTCTCGAATTTGGCACCTCTACGAATGGCGTTGTTGATGACTTCGCCTCGCCAAGCTGCGGAGATGTGAGTATCTGCAGTGGTGCTTACATGAAAGTAAGTAAGTCATCAGGATTGTGGCGGTAATCCCCAATGAATGAGAGGGTTGCGTTGAGGGATACGACTTTACCGAGAGGTGGTGGAGAAGATGGATCCAAACCAAACCAAACCGATTTTCGGTAGGAAGGGGATCTATCTAGATTCTCATTCCTTTTGTATGCGATTCAGCATTGATTGACCTGACGTTTGGGGGGAAGAGGCAGAAGACTTCAGACCGGAAATGTGGGAACGAAGGAAGATTGGTTGGGAGTGGATTCCTTTTGGAGGTGGCGCGAGGAGGTGTTAGGTCGTAAGTTCTGCTCACTTTTTAAGCGAGGAATGTCCTGACAGGGAGGGGTATGGCAGAGCAATTTGCTTTCACAGAGGCAAGCTGTCTGATGGTCAGGATACTACAGAGATGCCGGGAGAGATCAAGCTTCATACTGCGACTGAGAACCGAAGTGGGACGGGCGTGAAAGTCAGACTCCACGCTGTAGTCTGGGTCGTTTGGAAATACGGAACCTGTGTTAGATTTGGAGTACGATTTGAATTTCAAGCCTCTGTGTGATATGTAATTACTTCTTAATGGAAGCTCATCCGGCCCCTGTCATCTCCAAATCCCTGGTCCGCTGCCTACCGATAGGTTTCAAATTTCTTAACCTTTCGCCTTGCTTTCTCCATTCACGATGCTTTCTTGGCAAGACCGGCCCCCCTTTTCTCACTTCATTCTGCTGTTGTGGCCTTTCGCGCTCCTCTAACTCCATTGCAGTCCCCTCCGCCTCCATTACCCTAGATTCTAACTCGTCTCTCATGCGCTGTAACTTCATCCTACTTATCGTCTGTCGCTCGAGGAGTTTCAAACTTCTCCCCGGATTTCGGCCCAGTCCTGAAACGGCGTGAAAGGCGTTATAGATGGAAGTGTTTATGATTAACCAGGTCCAAGCGAAGTTAAAGGTAATCGAAAGAGAGGCCCGCACGAAGTCACTAAAAGCAAGGAATAGAGAGATCGATACGACCAAAACGGATATAGATACTAAATTTCATTAGTATATAGGATAGGTGCGTGGATAACCCTTACCCATGACTTTTACGATTTCTCTGATCGGCCATCCTTCACTCATCTCGGAGATATTCATGCCGAAAAAGCCGGTGAAAAACGATAAGGGCAGCTAGTATTCAAATCAGTCGTAAATAATGCGCTCGCTCGCTGTGTTGGAGCATGATAAAGGAAAAGGAAAACTGACGAAAATCAAAGTCACGACTGTGAAGACCATCACAGACCGGGCTTGCTTAAAATTTTGCCATGTCGTCGCACGTCCTTCTACTATGGCAGATTGCTGTTGCTTGAGTTCAAGTAGAATTCTGAGCTATACGATTTCGAATGAGCAAATGGCTTGTAAAATTCCAATGCTTCAACACTTACGGACGAAAATACATCTTCTGCGGTAGTTTTGAGATAACTCAGCTCCTCTGCGTGACTTTGGAGATTCTCTAGCAGATGCTCGGCACCTGCATGAGGGTATGATCGACTATCATAGCCGCCTGACGATTCGTGCCGGGGCGGCCGAGATTTCCCGGGCTCCGTGTAAATACTTTCCGAGTGGGTGGTCCTGATATCTTGCGGAGTCTTCGGCTGCGACAACTTTGAGAGCCTGTGGAGTTGCTTCGCGAAGGCCTGTGCCATTTTCCGCTGCTGCTCCTTAATGTGGATCATAATATATAGCTCTTTGATTATCCCCTTGATATCACGAATCAAAATTTCCTGGGCATGGATGCCCATTGCTTTTTGCATCTCCCTTGCCATGTCATGATCAGGCTCTACCTGCTCGTACATTGCAGAAGTCAACCGCATGAATTCCCAGAAGTAGTCTTCTGCAATTTCTTGCTGATGAGCCTGCCGCGTGTTACTAACTAATTAAATGCAAGGTTTCTCGTTCTGGAATCAACTTACCACCCACCCGATCGTCTTTGCATAAGCTTCTAGTACGTCTGGCTGAGCAACTAAGGACCGGTTCCTATCGAAAAAGACCCTAGAACACTGGTCCATTATGATGATAGCAAGATCAAATACCGACTGAATCTCGTTGTCGCCCACTGCTTCTAGTCTTGTACGAATGCATCTGTCGACCGCGGAAGCATCTTGTCCATCTCTTCCCCATCTCCTAGGGAAGCATGTGATAATCGTGTCTACAATATCAGTGTAAGCTAAACGACTCGAGGTGGGAAATTTGCAAGTAATGTCCTTGTCTTACTTTCGTCAAGGATCCACATCCACAGCTGGTCAACCATTACCAAACGAGGTATCATTTTGATATTCTCTGTACATCGGACACACGAAGATATAGTGCACCCGTGATGTATTTCGTGGGGCCAAGGCGACGTTTCGCGATAAACAATCTGGTCCCTGGCTCGAGTCCGAGTATTTCTCAAGGTCCAATGAAAAGACTGGTGTAAAGTCCGCCTCAGATGTAATGGCGATCGAGATGTGAGATTCATCTCCATGAGCTTTTGGTCAGTATAGGAATCCATTGCTTCATAGAGGGCAGCTGCCAGAAAGAGGAGCTTCCCCGATAGCCACTTCCTTCTAGGTCTCAGTTGTCCCATTATATCGGTTTCAAGGGCGGATTTAGGGGCTCGTGTCTCCACAGGCTCGTGGATATTACGCAAAGGCACTCGTTCAGATTTAGGGCTTCCTCCGACCGCATCTGCAGCTCTTGACATGTTCCTCTCAGTTTCCCAATGAAGATATGGCATCTACAAGCAAATTAGCTAGAACTCGGAACTTTGGTTACTATTGAAACTTACAAATATTGCTATGTTATTCTGCCTTATCGTATCATCATTTCGGTGGACTTGGAGAGTTGATCAGTGGTTAAGTTAGGAACTTTAATTCTGGTGTACGTACCCATGTTTATCGAGAGGCAGTGAGGGCGCATGTGCCGGGAATGAGGGGGCAAGTCCACTTTGTCACCATTCTGCAAATCTCTCCAGAATTGTGGCTGCAAGAGAGTTCGCACTTTGGATCCCTTGGAGCCTCTGGGACCTCTGCAAGAAGGTGAACTAAAGTCAGGAGTATCTTCATGGTAGTATCGAGCAAGTGCTTCCTGAAATTCTATTAGAATATGATTCAAGCACGACACTGCAAACCTTCTCACCTCTACCCACGACATGTTGTTTGCCGGCAGGTGGAAGTATTTGATCATGGTTTCTTCGCACTTCCACATCAAAGGGTTATCGTTAGGATTGTTCTCGAGAAGGAGGCTGAGTGGAACACGTTGATTTGGGAATTCCCCCAAGATGCGTGGATCCTCGTGGGGTATAAATTCCGAGTCTGTCGAGCCCTTCTTGAGACATATAACATTTGCTTTCAAATCATTTGAAATGGCCTCATTCTCAAGCGGGCTGTAATGGGGCTGCACGTAATCGAACTGCTCGTGAATGAGCTGCTGGGCTACAGGTCCTGAGCCAAGGTGGCCGATAGGCCTGGGGAATCGATCAGCGATGGCTTGTTGGAACTCCCGGAACAGTTTTCCTACTCCTGTTCGACGCCCTTGCTCCTCGAAAATTTGTCGCAGTCTCAGGATCTGAGTCTGCTCGGCCAATATTCGTATTTTCAACTGGTCTCCGTTTGGCAGAGCGGCGAGAAAGTCCTCACGGTCCGAAAATTTCAGACAGCCGAAATAATGGAAGAGGCCGTCATCAAAGTTGGTTCCATGGGCTTTCCCAAGGACGGCCCCTCGAGTACACTCCGGACAGTGTGCATAATCCATCGAGCTAGCAGTCGAGTTGCTCATCTTGGTGGCAGAACTGTAGGATCCAACACTGGGGATCGTAAGGGGACTAAACATATGGAATTTGATGTATTTTCAGCGAGGTTGTGGCTTCCCAAATTGAGCTTCTCCTGTTTCAGCCCCAAGCCTCTATGTCGCCTCACATGAGTGGCTTGTGGGTGGTGTCTTTTCTTCCTCAACTTTAACTGGCTGATTTCTAAATGCGGCTTCGGTCGGAAAGTGACTGTGGCTGGAAATGTTGCGAGCAGCCAGCTAAGCGAGGCGGCTTGGGAAAACCACGACAGAGTAACTGACATCTCTGTGAGGCGAGAATTGGGCGGAAGCTGATTTCCAAGTTCTATCAAAAGATACTAAGCTAGATAAGGGTTGCTGGTTGGTAAAGTTCTTCATTTATGCTGTGGAATGTTATTAGAGCTGTACCAATGGACTCATCAAATGCTGTATTCATGAAACTTCACCATTTTACGAGCGCCCTGCAGTGTTCACCAAAAAAGGCCAAAAACCAGATATCATATATAAATAATATTAGAGGAGGAACCCCCTTGACCCTAAACATAAAGGATACATTAATTCTCGGATAGAGCCTCTTGTTTTAGAATATCACGCTTACGATAATTGGAAACGTACTTGCCTTCAGGCTGTTTCTAAGTGGTGATCACTTGTATAGGAAGTATATTCTTAAAACTTAAAACTTAATTAAAATAGTTTTCTTTAATTGAACTAACGTAATTAAATAAGATATAAAGCATTAGATAAATGGTATTTAGGCCTGCGCCGCTTGAGTAAAGGCGGGGCAGGGTCACGGGGTCATGAAGGAGGAAAGTCCGTGGGGAAGGCCGAGGGTTATGGGAGGAGCTGGGGGACCTTGGTACATAATTGAATCAAAATTCGATTTGAACCTTCTGGAAGAAAGAAAGGACTTCATCTCATCATGAATGAAGCTGTAATATCCACCCGCCAACATTCATTCAGAGCAATTGATCTGGTTGGAATTTCACTGTACTGTACATATACGGAAGCAGACGAAATGATCATATAAACCCACAAGGCTTCCTTCGCCAATGAGGCCATTCAAGCAAGTAAAGCAATACGAACATCCATCCAATCAAACACATACATACCCTGCCGCAGCTGCAGTGCAATGCAATGCCCTGAACTGCATACTGCAAATGATAAATTGCCTCTATCACAATCTAATCGTCTCGCACCGCAATCTGTACTAGTAAGCTAGCGATCTATCTGCATCTAGAAGGTGGTAAATGTTCTGCCTAGGGTCGCCCAGCCCTTGGCCAAAGCTTTGGCCAAGGCTTCCACGATCTCATCCATACTGTAGGCAGCACTTGATCTGGCGTAGCCCGGGTAAAATGACCGCCTTCACAATGCACTACGCGGTAGTACGTCTGTAGCAAGAAACTGGCTTGATGATGTTGCTTCTTCACCATGGAGCCGATCCTTTTAATGGGCGACTTCTTTATAATACAAACGTATTTGCGCCGGAGGTAATGGAGATAGCGAAGAGGAAAAGAGACGAGGCTGTGAAAGAGGGGCGTGGAGCAAAGAGCGTAGAGAAGGGTGCTGTGGTGGAGAACAGTAAGCATTTGGAGGACAAACCGCAATCTAAGTGGTCTCGACTTTGTTCTCGATATTATTTAAGCAAAGGGGATCGAATAGACTCATCTTCATCTTCAATCTCAGCTAGAAGATATGTACCCCAACAACCCAAACCAAAACCTAAATGGAGGGGGTCAAGAGATGTGGCGAGGTAGATGTCTGGCTCGGAAATTTAACGCTGACCTGGCCTAATTATTCGATTGTCCTTATTTAACATAAATATTGAATTCGCATGCTACCTAAGGTACACCAATCTCTCCCGCCCCGATCCCCACACCGTCTCAATGACCTGCCCAATAGCAACCAGAAACGCGATTGTCAGTGAGTGCTCCTATCGTCAAAAATCGGGGATGCTTATACGAGGCCACGGCTAAGCCTGCTGCTGTTGGACGTATTGCGGTTGGCCTTGTGGCTGGCTAGGAGGTAGTTGATAGTAAGGCTGTTGCTGTTGTCTTTGACTGTAGTGCGACATAGTGGCGAGTTGTTGTAAGAGTAAAGAGATATTAAAGTTTAAGGAAAAAGGTATTAATATAGTAGAGGAAATAAGAATTATATATAAGATGTTTGTTCCTATTTTTAGACTAAATATAGCCTTAACCCTTACTTACCTAGGATTAGTCTTAGCTAAGCGCTAACGCCGTGTAGGGCTGATTAGGCACCCCGCCAAAATCGAGATCCGTTATAATCTTACTATCTAGTGTCCCTTATAGAACAAAGTAGTAATTATCTGCCAAATACGACAATAGTTGTCCCTGCCTTCCTTTTATATACTCGTCCATTCCTCTAGTAGCCTTGGCAGTCCGTCCCGCCAGTGATAGATTGGCCTAGTAGAACTCCCTTAATTTCTCTAGGGAGTACTTGACGTTCGAGGCCGGGTACTATTCTTAGTCTCTATTAAAGCCTAGCTACTAAACTCTGTATCTTAGCTTACTATACTGGAGTCGAACGGCTAATAAGCGTTCTACTTCCTATTCATCGTCCCCTGTGACCCTTATCGGAGGCGGTCGCGGATTAACTTAGCCTAGGAGTGGATTAATTTATGGCTACTTTCCTGAGCCTGTCTAGGGAGAACACATCGTGGATATTCATAGTCTAGGGCAACTGAACCTTGTATACGCTATCCTTCTTGGCTAGAACTCGGAATAGTCCTTCAATTTGGCTCGCTCGCCAGCTTCCAGCAAGGCCTATCAGTAGACCAGCCCTTTGTCGACATATACATATAGTCATCGACTCCAAAATCGACGTCTTTGCGATAGAGATTGGCAGACCGCTATTGCTTAGCCTGGGCTCTCTGTATCTGCGCCTTCGCCACTTCCCACGTGCCGTGCATCAGCGTGGCATATTCTCGTGCTTCCTGCCGATTGACTTTCTCGTGTGCTGAGGCAGGGTCCTTGGTCTGTTTCCAGTCGAACGAACGAAACTCGGGGTTCGTAACCGTAGTTCAGTTCGAAGGGGGATATGCCAGTGCTACCTTGGGGCAACGTAAGCTGTGCGTGGTCCATTTATCATTGCCAGGAGGCCCGACCAGTTGTCCTGGTAGTGGTTGACAAAGGACCTCAGTCGCTGGTCGAGATACTGGTTCATAATCTCCGTCTGACCGTCTGTCTGAAGGTGGTAGGCTGTGGAGAGCTTGACCTTTATTCCTATGATCGTACAGAACTCACCCCAGAACTGGGACCTCTATCGGAGACTATTGTCTCGGGAATGCCGCTGTTACGACCTACGATGCGCCTCGTATTCTAACCGACACGGGCTCGTAGCATCGCTGGCTATGCGACGGCGCTAAGCCTAATAAGGAAGACTAGGTGGCGAGCCTGCGACATATTGACGTAAATAGCACTCGACTACGCTAGGCCCTATTAGGAGGGTCCTTTATATATATATACTCGAGCCCTCCCTTACGGAGAGCTCTCCTTTCTTCTTTGTCTTTTCTTCTCGATTCCGAGCGTAGCCTTAAGTCTAAATATAAAGCTTAAGTCAACTCGTTGTATTAACTTTTAGTTAGTCGTAACATAAGAAAAGACTTACACCCCTTCGCTATAAAGTGTTATATCTCACTTAATCTTACGCCTTATTGACTTGCCCTTATAGTAAGTTAATAACGAGCCTTAATACCTTAGCCTATTCGATAGATAAGTACCTTTCTGCCTTAATAATAAACTGTCCTAGAGAAAGCTAGATATTCTCTCGCGGCTAACTTACCTTGCCGTAGTTTGACGTGCACCCCTATTTCAAACATATACTTGATTAACAAATCGATCGACAACCTTAAATACCCCTTAACCCTACCTTATTACCTCTACCGACTTCTCCCCCTCGTCGGCGAAGCTCTAGAGAAAGAAGTGCCCCTATACGGCTAGGCTTTACCGACAACACCCTTATCCCTTTAGTAAAGACTCTCTCAGAGGAACTAAAGAGCTTTGACGGATTCGACTCGGAACTAGAGGACAAACCCTAGCGTTTCTTCAACGTATCGCTAGAGCCTACTAATATAGAAGGCCTTACGCCCGCTTAATAAGTTAGGGTAAATCAGTTAATTAAGGACTCTATTAGCTCTATTGTCACCGCCGCTATTACTTAGGCCCTTACTTAATATATTATTAATAACCCCCGTCAAGAGACTCACACTCTCTCCCCTTCTTTTAACTAGTTAACCCGTGCTCTTATAACTGACCTCTAGTCAACCGCCGACTATTACCTACTGAAGCTAAATATATCAATTCCAGTAATAAAGCCTTCTAAGGTTAAGTACCCCTAACTCCCCTTCAGCGATTATAAAGGAGATATTAAATACGATGCCTAAAAGATAGAAATAAAGTTATTCTTAAAAGAGTACTCTAGTAACTTTAAAAGTAAGATGTCTTAAGTTAAGGCTTACTTCTAGTATACTACTAGCGAAGCTAAGACTATTATCCTTTAATATATAGATCCCGATTATACCGGAACCTTTAATATAATAGCCGACGTATTAAAGGCGCTAGACTAGTGATTCTTCGACTATAATTAAGTCTAAGCCGCTAAGAGACTCTACAATTAACTTATTATAAGAAATATAACGTATAACGACTTCTGAGTTAAATTCACGTTATATATAATTACAGGCAAGATCGCCCGCACTTACTAGTTCGAGGATATATATAAGAAGGTATCCCCGACTCTTAAGTATATAATTTATATCTAGAAGTACAAGATAAATAGTAATTATACTACTCTCGACGAGTTCTTAGTTATTGCGGACCGGGAGAGCCGTAATATTACTTTAGAGGAGGCCGCCTCGACCCGTAAAGCTTAGTCTAGTATAGCCTTTAATACTAACGACTCGCGCGGTATCTTAAAGAAGGACAACTTACACCTGACTTCACTTACCCCCGTTTCTCACGCGTGGAGACTACTGACTCTAAGATAGTCGTTAGACGTCCGCTAACGAACGCCCTCTCCTTCCCCTATCTTACGCCGACTTAAGTCCCCTATACCTCCTCTAACACCTAAGGACGTCTCTTTTAACACCTGTCTTTACTATAGTAAGACCGGCTATTAAGCTAGCGACTGTCTTAAGTGCCGTAGAGACTAGGCTCTCGACAAGTCAATTTCTAAGTTAGTCGTCAGCGAGGATCTAAAGACTAACTGTTACGACCTACGATGCGCCTCGTATTCTAACCGACACGGGCTCGTAGCATCGCTGGCTATGCGACGGCGCTAAGCCTAATAGGGAGGACTAGGTGGCGAGCCTGCGACATATTGACGTGAATGGCACTCGACTACGCTAGGCTCTATTAGGAGGGTCCTTTATATATATATACTTGAGCCCTCCTTTATAGAGAACTCTCCTTCCCTCCTTGTCTTTTCTTCTCGATTCTGAGTGTAATATTAGGCCTAAATACAAAGCTAGAGTCTACTCGCCGTATTAACCTCTTATTAACTGTAATATAAGAAAAGACTAATACTCCTTCGCTATAAAGTGTTATATCTCACTTAGTCTTGCGCCTTATCGACTTGCCCTTATAATAAGTTAATAACGAGCCTCAACACCTTAGCCTATTTGACAAATAAGTACTTCTCTGCCCTAATAATAGACTATCCTAGAGAAAGCTAAATATTCTCTCGCGATTAACTTACTCTACTGTAACTTGACACACGCCACTGTTTTAGAACGTATATCTGATTAACAAATCGATCAATAACCTTAAATACCTCTCTACCTTCCCTTACTACTACTACTGACCTCTCCCCCTCGTCGGCGAAGCTCTAGAGAAAGGAGCGCCCCTATACGGCTAGGCTTTACCGACACCCCCATCCCTTCGGTCGAGACTCTCTCGGAGGAGCTAGAAAGCTTTAACGGATTCGACTTAGACTCAAAGGACAAACCTTAGCGTTTCTTTAACGCGTCGCTAGAGCTTACCGATATAGAGGGCCTTACCCCCGCTTAATAAGCTAGAGTAAATCAGCTGATTAAGGACTCCGTTAGCTCTACTGTCGCCGCCGCCGTCACATAAGCCCTTACTCAATATACTATCGATAACCCTCGCTAAGAGACTAACATTCCCTCTCCTTCTAACCGATTAGTGCGAGCTCTTACGGCGGACCTCTAGCCTACCGCCGACTATTACCTCCTAAGTTAAACCCCGCTATCCCTACCGTCGAGCCTAATAAGGTCAAGTACCCCCGTACCCCCTTTAGCGACTATAAGGGCGAAATTAAATACGACGCCTAAAAGATAAATATAAAGCTCTTTATTTAGAAATACTTAGGGAACTTCCTTACTAGCGAATCGCAAGTCTACGCTTACTTTAAGTATATAAAAGGAGAGGCTAAGACTATTATTCTTTAATAAATAGACCCTGACTTTACTAGAGATTTCAATAGAGCCGCTAATGTCTTAAAGGCTTTAGACTAGCGTTTCTTTAACTATAACTAAGTATAAGCCGCTAAACTTAAGTATAATTAACTATAAATAAGTAATATAACTTATAACGAGTTTTATATAAAGTTTACGACATACGCGGCTACTAGAAAAATCTTACTTAATTAATAGTTCGACGATATATACGAGAAAGTCTCAGATAAACTCAAGTACGACATCCGAACTAAGAAATATAAATTCGCCGGAGATTATACGGCTCTTAACGAGTTCTTAGCCGTCTTAGATCGCGAGCTACGGAATATTACTACTAGACGAGCTAATAGACGTGTTATTACTACTGTCCGCGAAGCCCCTTAAGTCTCCTTTAATAATACTAGTACTAGTGACTTACGCGGTATCCTAAAGAAGAATAGCTAGCGTTCGACTTCACTTACCCTTACTACTTACGTATAGAGACTACTGACTCTAAGATAGTCGTTAGATGCCCGCTAGCGTACGCCCTCTCCTTCGCCTATCTTGCGCCGACTTAAGTCCCCCGTACCTCCTCTAACACCTAAGGACGTCTCTTTTAACACCTGTCTTTACTGTAGTAAGACCGGCTATTAGGCTAGCGACTGCCTTAAACACTATAAAGACTAAGCTCTTAATAAATCGATTTCCTAGCTAGTCGTCGGCGAGGAACTAGAGACTGACGAGCTCTTAAAAAACTCTTAGGCCGTAGTAAAGACTCACACCTTAATATAGGCCACAATTTATAAAAGGACTTAGTATTTAATTTCCGTGCTCTTATTAGAAGACGATAATTCTTAATTAGTATTAAACTAAGAAGGAATAGATTCTTTACTAAGACTCTTACACATATTAATAACAGAGCTAATATTTTCAGTACTATTAAAACCTCTTTTGTATACTAACTCGTTAAGTAATTTAATATCTCTTTTGTATCCCTCCCTTAACTAATTATTTTAACTAGTTACAATAATAAAAAAGGCAAGCTAATTAATACGGCCGTCTTACTTACTTTAATAATCGACCGCCAGTAAATCAACTTCCCTTTTCTAATAACTGACTTAAGAAACACTAACGTCTTAATTAGTCGGAAGTTCCTCGAGTATTACGACTTAAAGTAGTCGTATATAAAGAACCGCAATTGGCTAAAATAGCCATTACATATACCCGTCTAGTCGTACTTTAACTAGCGAGTCTTTATTGATATTAACCGTTTTAATAAGCTAATTGTTAAGTCTCACTAACTTGACATAAAACAAAGGGATGCCCTTATAGACATAAATAACTACCGCCGGAGATAAGCTAAGCTTACGGCGCTCGACGATTCCCTTAAGACAAAGGCCCCCGTCTAACTTACCGCTAGCGTCTCGCTAACTCGACCCTCGAGCTTTACTAGAGAAGTCAAAGAGCGCCTACGGGTTATAAAAGAGTAATTAAACCCTTTAATATCCTGTGATTTAAGATTACTACTTAAAGATAAGAGAACTTATAGAGCCTCTCTAGTAAATCACTAGATAAAGGTACTCACTACGAAAATCTTCCTTATATTAGTAGTAGTGATATTTACGACGTACCTCTAACTTAAGAGGGCTAAGAAGAATAAAGTACAAACCTTTGTAATATTAGTACTTAAGATTAACTAAAAACTAACTCGTCGCCGGCGAGAGGCCTTAGACTAATTAAGCGTTAAACTCACATTAATGAATAGAGACCTGACCCTAGAGGAGGCCTTAGAGGCCAAGTACGCGTAAGATAATAAGCTAATAAGTAAGAAGCTCCTAGTAGAGTACTAAGAGTATATTCCTCTCTTCTCCCGGCGAGCCTCCGACGAGCTACTAGCGCATTACTAAGGTGTAAACCACTAAATTAAGCTTACTAAGGAGAACGACTTGTCCTTTAAGCCTCTCTGGCGTATGACTAAAGAATAGCTGTTAGAGACTAAGCGGTACATTATCGACAACTTATATAAAGGCTTTATTAAGCCCTCTAGTACACCTTACGCGGCCCCTATTCTCTTCGCTAAGAAAGCCAATGGCAGTCTCTAGTTATACGTTAACTACTAGAAGCTAAATGCCCTATTAAAGAAGGACTTATACCTAATCCCTCTAATTAATGAGATAATAGCTCGTATTTATAAGGCAAAGGTCTTTATAAAGCTTAATATTTAGTAAGCTTTCTACTATATTCACATGTCCCCTGAGAGCGAAGATTATACGACCTTTTACACTTAATATAACACGTATAAGTATAAAGTCCTTCCCTTTAGCCTTATTAATAATTCGGCGACTTTCTAGCGATTCGTTAACGATATCTTTATAGAATACTTCGACGACTTTTACGCGGCTTATATAAACGATATCCTTATATATTCGTCTACTCTAGAGGAATATAAGGTCCACGTTAAGAAGGTTATAGTAATATTATAAGTACACGGACTTTAGGCTAATATTAAGAAGTTTAAGTTTAATATATAAAAGACTAAGTTCTTAGGATTTATTATTAGAGTTAATAATATAGAAGTGGACCTAGAGAAGATTAATGTAATTAAAGACTAGTAATACGCTAATAATATACAAGGTATATAAAGCTATTTTAACTTTTATAATTTTTATCGCTAGTTTATTAAAGACTATAGTCGTATTATATAGCCTCTCACGATACTTACTAGAAAAGACGTTCCCTTTAAATTCGACAGCGCCTATAAAGACGCTTAAGAAACTCTCTAGGGAGCCCTCTAATCTGCGCCGGTTCTTCGCTACTACGACCTTATTAAATAGACACGGCTAAAGACTAACTCTTTAGACAAAGTCGTTATTAAGATTCTATCTTAACTTTAAGAGGATAATACCTTTTACTTTATAAAATACTTTTCTAAGACTATAATAAACCCCGAGCTTAATTACTTAATCTATAATAAAGAGATATTAGCGATTTTCTAGTCATTTAAGTAATATCGTTTAAAGCTCTTAAGTGCCTAGAAAAATGTCCTTATTTATATTAATTACTAAGCCCTAAAGTACTTTATAACTACTAAGGACCTTACGGCTAAGTAAGCTCAATAAGCTAAGTTCTTTACAGACTTTTATTTTATAATTATATATTATATTAAGACGACTAATACGTTAGTTAATACTTTGTCTTAATAAGATTAAGACCTCACGGCTATAGAGGCACGTAAGTAGGCTATCCGCAGTTAATAACTAATCCCGACTAACAAAATCGACCCGCGAGTCGCTAGCGACCTTCAGCTCTCTGCCGTCGATCTTATAGACGCTTATATTAAAGTCGTAGAGACAATACCCTTAGCACTTATAAAGGCTATAATCCCGGATCACGACGCTGAGTTACGTAACGACTTAGAGCTAGAACCCAAGCTTAATATAAAAGTGCTAATTAACCTAGAGACGCCTACTGCGGAAGAGTTAGACTCGAACTCTATAGTAGTATATAATATCGCGGAATACGACGTTATTAATCAAGTACTCCTGGCTAATAAGTCTTCGCCTTTACTAGAGCCTTTTTAATAAAAAGCCAGGGAATAATTATTAGATTATAAGTTAGTAAACGACAAGTTACTTTTTTAAGGACGCTTAAAAGTGCCCTTAAAACCGCTAGAGCTTTATACGACACTTATTTACTATATATATTCTTAACCTTTAATAGTACACGCGGGGATTAGAAAGATAAAGGTATTATTAAGTCGCAAATACTATTAGAATGGCCTTACTACAGACATAGCTTAATATATAGTAAACTATAGTTACTCCTAATAAAAGGCTCGTAGGAATAAGACTCTTAGTTTCTTATACCCCCTATTAATCCCTACTCGGCTATATTAACACCTTATAATAGACTTCACGAAGCTATTACTAGACAAGTACAGTTATAACTTCGCTATAGTTATCGTTAACTGCCTATCTAAAAAGCTAGTCTTAATACTTTATAATAATATAATTACAGTGAAAGGTATAGCTATCTTCTTCCTTATCTATTAAACCCGACACTTTAGTATATTAAACTCTATTATCTTAGACTAAGGACTTCAGTTTATCTCCTCCTTTTAAAAGGAGTACTGTTATATTCTTAGGACTAAAGTAAAGTTAATGACGGCGTATAACTTAAACGTTAATAGTTAAACAAAAGTAACGAACTAATATATTAAGTAATAGTTTCGTCCCTTTTATTATTACTATTAAGACAATTAAAGTGACCTCTTACTAATTATAAATATCGCTTAATTGACGTTATTACATAAGTCCTTAGGCCGCCTGTCTCCTTTTTAGTTACTTAATAACGTTAAGTTAAGGACTTCTTAGGACTTAGTTAACTTAGAGCCGCCAGCTACTATAATAAAGAAACTCAACCGCGAGGAGGCTCTATAAGTAACTTTATAAATAAAAGAGGTTATAAAAGTTATATAATCGTCTTTAAAGGACTAATAAGAGAAAATAAAACGACTAGTAAACTATAAGCGACGCGCCGTCAATTAAGACATTAGCGACTTAGTATTAGTCGACACTTAAAACTAGAACGTCGACTGACCCTTAAGGAAGCTATCTAATAAGTAATACGGCCCTATTAAAGTAATCGCTCGAGAAGGAGAGAGTTAAAGAGTCGAGCTCCTAGAGGACTAATTAATTCATCCCGTCTTTTACTTACACTCGCTCCGTAAGTACGTCGACAACCCCTTACCGGGACAAGCCAGAGTTACACTAGCACTTATCTAGTTATTACTTAAGTAAAAAGAGTAAGAAATTAAAGGCATCTTTAGCTTTAAAGTCACACGAAATAAGTTATTTTATTATATTAAGTGGCTAAGCGCCGACGAAGACTTAAAGTAGTACTTATACTCGGATGTTATAATAGCTCTATATATAATTAAACGGTTATACTTAAAGTATCTTAACGCTAAAGGCCCGCCGAGAGCTTTCTTAAAGTGGCTAGAGGCTTATAATACTAGTATCGACGACTACAACGACTTAGAAGACAATACAGTTATAGTTACAACTGCGCGAACGTAGTTTTTTAAGAAGGGGAGGTAATGTTACGACTTATAATACGCCTCGTATTCTAATCGACACAGGCTCGTAGTATCGCTAGCTATGCGACGGCGCTAGGCCTAATAAGGAAGACTAAGTGGCGAGCCTGCGACATATTGACGTGAATAACACTCGACTACGCTAAGCCCTATTAAGAAGGTCCTTTATGTATATATACTCGAGCCCTCCCTTATAGAGAGCTCTCCTTTCCTCCTTGTCTTTTCTTATCGATTCCGAGCGTAGCCTTAGGTCCAAATACAAAGCTTAAGTCAACTCGCCGTATCAACCTTTAGCCAGCCGTAACAGCCGCGCCATTGATATATATAGATGATATACATCTGGGCCATATCCCTTGCTCTGACGTTCTTGTGACAAGGAATACACACCGATTGTTTGCCTAGCCTATCGATAACCACATATACCATATCATAGCCATGCTTGTCTTTAGGGACTTTCTTCGCTTAACCCTTACTATCGTGGGTAATATCTCACCGGACGAAGGAATAATACTAAGTAATTTTAAGTAAAAGAAAAAGTAAAGCTAAATTACTTATACTTTCTTTTATAAGCTTAAGAACTTAAGAATTAAAGCAATTTAAAATATAAACGAAGTTTTTGTTTAGATTTTAAATTAAAATTACTTTAATCCTATTAGTTTATAATGTTAATATCGAATATAAAATAAGATATTTACTTCTTTATTTATATTATAAAAGTACTTTTAAGAAACCTTTTCGGTTTAATTATAGATATTTGCGAATTATTGCTCGTTAACTTTGTTAGTATCTTTTGTTATAATTGGAACTAAGAGGTATGGAAATACGCAATTGTTTTATTGTCCTTACCCTCTTATCCTAATATCTTGACACGACCTACTAGCTATTGGAAAAGAAGGCTACTAAAGCGACCTTATGAACTGCTTATGAGAGTAGCCAAGCTGTTATACTATAGACAAATTCTGCCCTGCTTCCTGCACATCGTCTTTTTCCCTACACAAGGCACCATACATGATATCTGAATAATTGTACTTCGTGTCCAGCAGTAAAACCTCGTTCCAAAAGCTGTATATGCCGTTTCTCTCGGATCGTAGGAGAACCGGCTTCTTTGCTCCAAACAAGACAAAGACCTCGTCGCCCACGATTGCGCTTTCTGCGGCAATAACTAGAACGTCGTCGCGTGAATCCAGTTCCCAATAGCCCACTTCTATGCCACTGGCGCTAGGATTCGTATATGTATCCAACGAACCCACTTTGATACCACGTGTCCTCAGCTGCACGTGCTCACCAGATCCTGGCTCCTGATGATAGGTAGCTTTGGTGATTCGTCCAGCCGAAGCGTCGAAAGGGGTTGCTACGGGATTCTCGGCGATGTAGGTTTCCAGCATCTGTTTCTGGGGTGGAGCTGTCCAATCCGGTACCCATGTCGGCAGGAACATGGCCAACTTGTCGCAGCGACGGCTAGCATGGCTGAAGATGTCCAATGTCTTGCTTTGTGAGATGACGGCTTTCGTTGTGCTGATGAGAACATGGACTAATGTATTGCTTGGAGAATAATCCGGTACAATACCGTGGCCAGAATCCGCAAGGCCAAGGAAAGCGTACACGCGATCTCGCGGATCGGAGGCCTGGCAAACCGTGGAGTGTTGCAGTAAGCTGAGTAGGGTAGCTTTGTGCCCTTTTCTGGTTTTGCCCTCGATCATGGAACGTACCGCTGAAAGATCTAACGTGCTCAATTTGTATCGCTCGTCCCATACTTTGTCTTTCTCGGCTTGCCATGCATTCTTTGTTCTTTGCAATAGCGGTGCATTTGTGCTCCAAGGATCTGGCTTGATGGGCTTGCCAGTTCGCCAGTGACTTGAAGCATTGTATCCACAGCGGCAAAAAGGCAACGATTTGCATGTGTATTTATGTTTCTGGTACTTGCGCCCCAAGTCTTTCTCCTGAATTTCGTATTCACGAAGCTTATCATCGTATTTTTGCATCTCCTCCTCTTCACCTTTTTGCTTCGCAGTCTTGAGCCTCTCGTCATCTTGAGCTGCCCATTCCGATAGGATTTCATCCTTTCTGGGTAGTAGATCGTAATACAAGCGGGGTTGTACATCCCAACAGATCCACTGCAAGTACGGCAGTACCTCATCCCAAGAAATGCAGGCAGCTGTTGAAATGAAGTATGGATGAGGCGACAAAACCAACTCCTGATAAACCCAGGCACGCCGCCACCAGGGGCTTTGGAAACACTCATACAAGCTTGTCAGAAACGAAGAGGTCTTTGCCGTTGCTGTTTGCCGCACTTCTTTCGATTTTCCAGCCCGTTTATCTGTCTTTCGCGGCCAGTGCGCCTTCGGCGAAGGGAAACCAGGTTGCCATTCTGTTAGGCAAAGTTCTCTTTCCAGGCGTTGCTGGAGATGAGCTATATTGAATGGTTCGTCATCAGTGCCAGTCCATCCGAGACAATTCCTAGAGCCATGTGTATCCAGGCATACGAATGTACGAGCACCTCGGCGATATATTTCCCTCATCAACTGTACCTGACTAGTTCTTTCTGGCCTATCCCGTTGATTGATACATATCTGGTCAGCCCATAAAAGCAGCGGCTCATCTGGATACTCTCTGGACCAATGCTCCGAAACGACATGAATCGCATGCTCTAGATTTGCGAATGCGTTGAATGGGACACCGTCGACCAAGATCAACGAGGTCTGCTTTGGATCACCTGCACAATAAGACAGGACGTTGTACTTTTTAATACGTGAAAGTGCGGTCTGGTCCAGTATTTCGCAAGCGAGCACGGGTGTTTTCAGATCAGGAATATTCAAATACGGATGGGCCGAAAACAACTCTCCCAGATCTCGTTGCTGAATGTTCCATGGTTTTTGAGTTTTCGTGTCAATTGGTGCCCAACCTGGATGAATATGAAGGTGTTCAGCGTATGATTTGCGAGAATGTACACGGAGAAGCCTGATCTCGTGCCGCCCTGAATGCAGAGGCATGTACGGTGATTTGGAGTAGAAGAAATCGTTCTTTGGGGTAAAAAAATTGTCTCCACTCTGGGTTAGCTCCGTGCTGATGTGTAGTGATTTTTGCAACCGGAGCCGCAACATATGGCCAGCGGTAGCGGCCTCTGAGCTGTCACCATGAGATTCATCCTCCGACCACTGAGATGGTGCAAAGTAAGACTGAGAAGGTTGGTTCTGTGAGGTATGATCATGAGGGCCTTCGGGCGGAGCATTTCGAACAAAGTCCCATGGCACTCGGTCGGGATATGATCGGTGAGAGCCTTCGGGCGGAGCATTTCGAACAAAGTCCCATGGCACTCGGTCGGGATGTGATCGATGATAAGGGGAATACGGAGCCCCCGAGTAGCTGCTATCCTGCGGCATCTGGGAGTCGTTATCAGGAATGTTTCTATACTCGCTCATGATGTCGTCGAGGTGTATCAATAAGGTCAGAAGGATTGCTTGATTTTTGAAAGAGAGGGGAATCGTACACGTGTACAAGATATGACTGCGAGGCTTAGGGGTCAATGCCTTGCGCCCATACAGCGACCTCACATAGTTCAGGCCTGAGGCACCAAGATTTCAACCAACCGCGCATGTGATTATTGACCTGAATCAGACAGTTCAAGAGGTATCAACAGCCTCACACCACCAAAACATGTCAGCCAATTGTGCTGCGATTTAAATAGTTGCATTTTGTCATTACTCATCCTCGCCAGAGAATCGCTGGCGCGACAATTTTCGTATTGCGAGACAAGATGTACACGGCTCGCAAAAATCACTGTCCATCCTGATGCACGAACACTCGTCCATGTCTTGTTAAATTATAAGGCTTTTTACGCTTTATAAGTGCATTCAAAAATTTAATATAATATTATTAATTATATAAAAAGTTTAAGTTATAGCAAAAATTTATGACTAAGATATTTATAATAACCCCTTGTTTTCAATATTAAAGCTTTGTAATAACCTTACTCCACGACAAATCTCATAACTTATATATAATATTAAATAATAAAGCAAAATATATTAAACCTTATTACTTTATTACATTAATAAGGATTACTAAGAAAAAAGAAAGAAATTAGGAATAGCGTTATTGTATAATACACGAGTAAATACTATTAGGATTTTCGATTTAAGCAAAGCCGTCTTAGTTAACTAGTAGTGTTACGACCTACGATGCGCCTCGTATTCTAACCGACACGGGCTCGTAGCATCGCTAGCTATGCGACGGCGCTAAGCCTAATAGGGAAGACTAAGTGGCGAGCCTACGACATATTAACGTGAATAGTACTCGACTACGCTAGGCCTTATTAGGAGGGTCCTTTATATATATATACTTAAGCCCTCCCTTATAAAAATCTCTCCTTTCCTCCTTGTCTTTTCTTCTCGATTCTAAGCGTAGCCTTAAGTCTAAATATAAAGCTTAAGTTAACTCGCCGTATTAACTTTTAGCCAGCTGTAATATAAGAAAAGACTAATACCCCTTCGTTATAAAGTGTTATATTTTACTTAGTCTTACGCCTTATTAACTTACCCTTATAATAAGTCAATAACGAGCCTTAATACCTTAGTCTATTTAATAAATAAATACCTCTTTACCCTTGTAATAAACTATCCTAAAGAAAACTAGATATTCTCTCGCGATTAACTTGCCTTACCGTAACTTAACGCGCACTACTATTTTAGAACGTATATTTAATTAATAAATCGATTAATAACCTCAAACACCTTACTACCTTACCTTACTACTACTGCCGACCTCTCCCCCTCGTCGGCGAAGCTCTAGAGAAAGAAGCGCACTTGTGCGGCTAAGCTTTACTGACACCTATATCCCTTTAATAGAGACTCTCTCGGAGGAACTAGAGAGCTTTGACGGATTCGACTCAGACCTAGAGGACAAACCCCAGCGTTTCTTCGACGCATCGCCAGAGCCTACCGATATAAAGGGCCTTACCCCCGGTTAATAAGCTAAAGTAAATTAGCTGATTAAGGACTCCGTTAGCTCTACTATCACCGCTGCTGTCACTTAAGCTCTTACTTAATATACCGCCGACAACCCTCGTCAAGAGACTCGTACCCCTTCCCCTTCTTCCGACCGGTTAACACGTACTCTTATAGCCGACCTCTAATTAACCGCCGACTATTATCTACTAAAGCTAGATATATTTATCTGAGCCGTGGAGCCTTCGAAAGTCAAATACCCCCGACTCCCCTTTAGCGATTATAAGGAGGATATTAAATATAATACTTAAAAGATAAAGATAAAGTTATTCCTAGAAAAGTACTTTAGTAATTTCAAGAGTAAAATATCTTAAGTTAAGGCTTACTTCTAGTATACCGCTAACGAAACTAAGACTATTATCCTTTAATATATAAATCTCGACTATGCCGGAACCTTCGACATAATAGCCGACGTATTAAAAGCGTTAGACTAATAATTCTTCGACTATAACTAGGTCCAAGCCGCTAAGAGACTCTATAACTAACTTACTATAAGAAGTATAACGTATAACGACTTTTATATTAAATTCACGTTATATACTATTATAAGCAAGATCTCTCGCTCTCGCTAGTTCGAGGATATATATAAGAAGGTATCCCCGACCTTTGAACGTATAATTTATATTAAGAAATATAAAATAAACAGTAATTACACTACTCTTAATAAGTTCCTAGCCGTTATAAACCGAGAGAGCCGTAATATCACTCTAGAGGAGGCCGCATTAACTTATAAAGCTTAACTTAACGTAACCTTTAATACTAGCGACTCGCGCGACATCTTAAAGAAGGAGAACTAACGTGTTACTTCCCCTGCGCCGGCTATTATAATAGGAAGACCCCCGACCCCGAGTCTAAGACTACCGTTAGATGCCCGCTAGCGTATACCCTCCCCCTCGCCTGTCTTGCGCCGACCTAAGTCCCTTATACCCCCTCTTACACTTAAGGACGTCTCTTCCGACACTTACTTCTACTATAGTAAGACTAGCTATTAGGCTAGCGACTATCCCAAGCGCCGTAAGGACTAGGCTCTCAATAAGTCGATTTCTTAGTTAATCGTTAGCGAAGATTTAAAGACTAACGAGCTATCAAAAAACTCTTAAGTTATAATAAAGACTTACACTTTAATATTAACTATAACTTATAAAAGGACTTAATATTTAATTTCCGCGCTCTTATTAAAAGGCGACAATTCTTAATTAATATTAAACTAAAAAGGAATAAATTTTTTACTAAAACACTTATATATATTAATAATAGAACTAATATTTTCAGTACTATTAAAACCTCTTTTATATACTAACTTATTAAGTAATTTAATATTTCCTTTATATCCCTCCCTTAACTAATCGTCTTAATTAACTATAATAATAGAAAAGGCAAGCCAATCGACACAGCCGTCTTACTCACCTTAACAATCGACTACTAGCGAATTAACTTCCCTTTTCTAGTGACTAACTTAGGAAACACTAACGTCCTAATTAGTCGGAAGTTCCTTAAGTATTACGACCTAAAACAGTAATATATAAAGAACTATAATTAATTAGAATAGTTATTAAACATACTAGTCCAGCCGTACTTTAACTAACGAGTCTTCGTCGACATTAATTATTCTAATAAGTTAATCGTCAAGTCTCACTAGCTTAATACAGAACGAAGGGATGCCCTTATAGACCTAGATAACCACCGCCAAAGGCAAGCCAAGATTGCGGCACTTAACGACTCTATACTAAAGGTCTCCGTACAACTTACTACTAGCTTCTTGCGACGCTTGCCCTAGAAAGACGGCAGTCACGTGTAACTGACGCCTCACATATCAACACAAGAGACATATAATAATACTAAGTATTAACTTAGAATTTATAACTACGGAGGAAAGAAGGTAAGGAAAAAAGAAGTCTATATATAAGAGGTCAGTATGCCTAGTACTATAGTAATCTCGGTACGTCTTAATCGGGCAGTACTAAGTAGAGCCGGTGGAAATGAGGCTCTAAGCAACAATAGTCGTCACACTACTCCCTCCTCCGGAAAAAGCTCGTCCTCGAGTGTTAGTCTATCTCCTTATTACTATTAAGGTCGTCGTAGTCGTTAATACTATCTTCTTATGCTTTGATTTATTTAAGTAACTTAGTAGTGGGTCTTACTTACTCGGGGTGACTAAGGTAGAAATCCCTGACTTTGTGTAGAGCGTACTTAAGGTTAGAGGTATTATATTAGTCTAAGTTAACGTCTTAATTAAGCCAAGTGACACGGTAAAATAAAGTCTTGCCCTTCTTACGGCAAGTAAGCACTTCTTTTAGTTCCCACTTGTCGTCGCCTATAATATTAATTAGTAGGGGGGCATCTTACACTTAGCCTAGTAAGGGGTCGTTGAGGTCTCGGCGTAACTTACTAGCCAAAAAGACGTTATAAACCTTTATATTCGCTAGTAATTCTAGGCGGTACGAGTGTCTTACCTTCTCGAGCACTTTAAATAGTCTATTAGTCGGTATATCTAACTTCTTAAATAAACGAAGTGTCTTAAAGTAGCGTATGTTAAGCTAAACTAGGCTATTTTTATTAAAGTCGACATCGCGGCGAGAGGTGTTATAAGACCTGGTTATCTTTGCTTAGGCTACAGTGAGGTTCGACCGAGCTATGTTCTATACTTTCTTATAGCGTTAAGTATAGTTAATAGCTTATTAAGTATTTAACTTATTAATAGGGGTAACTAAGTCTAGTAAGTTAATTTTCTAGTCTTAATCCGTGTGTAGTACGTATTTATAGACTACCTTAAATAAAGAGAGTCCCCCTAGGGAATTGTATAGGAGGGACATCTAGGCGTAGTCTATAATAGGGAGGTACTCTAACTAGTCGTCTTAATAGTATATAATAAAAGGTTAAAGTCGTTTCTATAGGTATTAGTTATATACTTCAGTCTAGCCATTTGTCTATAGGTAGTTAATAGCAGACAACTGTCTTTTAGTTCCGAGGATCTTATTAAGGGCGGTCCAAAACCTCGAGACAAACTAGGGGCCTCTATTAAAAGTAATAGTTAAGGGAGCGCTAAAGTAACAATATATATAGTAAATATATATAGTGGCTAGCTTCCGAGTATCTGTCGTCTTCTAATAAGGGATACTAATAGCCTGTTTACTAAATCTATTAATAAAGACAAGGACATTATCGAACTTATACTTGTCTTTAGTAAAAGAGTAATAGTCTACTATAATGTGTTCTTATAGTCTAAACGGAACAGGGAGAAGATAAAGGAGTCCAGGCTTTTTATCTTAGGGGACTTAAATTCGTTAATAAGTATAACAGTTACGGCAGTATTACTAGACTATTGACGTGATTTTATGCTACTAGTACTAAGAAGAGAGTATTTAGATCGTCTTTTTAGTACTAGGGTGCGCTATAGTGACTCGATTATAGACCTCTCTTATAAGGAGGGTTCGGAGGTGATCGACGTCGGGGACTAAGAGGCGGCCGTCGTAGAGCAAGAGGTCACCCTCTAGGCTGAGTTTACTTAGAGAGTCTAATACAGCTTGTTTACATAGAGCCTATAAGGAGGAGGCAGTGCGATTAGCTTCTAAGATTTGCTATACGACGGAGAATATTAGTGTGAGGGCAGCGAGCTTAACGTTAGCCACTAACGCGTCGACGTCGTCAGGCGGCCGCAACTTTATAAATAATAAGCTAAAGTCAATTTAGTCTTAGTGTAAGAGTTATTAAAGGCGTTAAGTCTTCTTCGCAGAGTTCTATTAATCTAACTCGTCTAGCTTATAAGAGAGTGCGTCTACTAAGGGGTTATAGATTCTAGGGCGGTACGTGATTATAAAATTATAGTCCGCCAGAAACTCTACTTATTGTGCTTACTTAACATTTAATTGCTTAAAGGTTATAAAGTATTCTAAGGCCTTATAGTCTATTATAACACGGACTTAGTGAGGGGCTCTTACTAACTTAGCACGCCAGTGCCTAAAGGATTTAATAATAGCTAATATCTCTTTATTATATATTACGTAATTAAGCTTAATAAGTAATATAGTCTTTAAAAAGAAAATAATAAGGAACTAGTTGTCACTGTGTTACTAGGAAAGGACTCCGGCTATAACACTATTACTAGTATTAGTCTCTAGGAGGCAGGGTAAATCTTGTCGGTAGTGTTTTAAGAGAGGTACGAACGTGAAAGTATGTTTTAAGAAGTTAAAGGCGTCTTCGCACTTTATAATAAAGCGGAAGGGAACGTTATTCTTAATTAGCTAAATAAGAGGTTTCGCTATAATACTGTAGTCGTAGATAAATCTCCGGTAAAAGTTATAAAAACTAAAGAAAGACTACACACCTTTAATAAAGCTAAGGTAAGTCTACTTACGAACGACAAAGACCTTCTCGAGATTAACTTTTAGGCCAGAAGTTAATATAATAAACCCTAAGTACTTGGTTTATATTACTCTAAACTCACACTTCTTTAGGTCGGCTTGTAGCCTAGTATTATTAAGGCGTTAAAGTACTTTTTTAACGTGGAACTAATATTATAAAGGGTCTTTAGAGTATATAAGAATATTGTTTAAGTACACTATATAGAAATCATTAAGGTAATCGAAGAGAATATCGTTTATATAGCGCTAGTAAGTGGTAAGGCCATTAGTTAGGCTAAATAAAAGAACTTTGCACTTATATACGCCGTATCTCGTGTAAAAGGTAGTGTACTCCTCTAATACTAGGTCTATTTAGATTCTGTGAAAAGCTTAATAAATGTCTAATTTAGTAAAGATGTAAGCGTTAGTTATACGAGCTAAGGTCTCATTAATTAGAGGTAGGGGGTATCAGTCCTTCCGAGTAAGGGAATTTAGCACTCGGAAATTAATATATAACCGTAGGGAGCTATTCGGCTTCTTAACAAAGAGAATAAGGGCAGCGAATAGTACTTAAGACGGCTTAATAAATCCTTTATTTAAGTTATTTATAATATATTCTTTAATAGTCTCAAGTTCTTCAGTTGACATCTTATATAATAGCGAATACTTAAGTACTTTCTTACCCTCTCTTTTTAACTCAATTTTGTAATTATATAAGCGATAGGGGGGGAGAATATCACTTTCTGCCTTAGAGAATACGTGAGTCTAATTAGCGTACTCTAGGGGAACTATTAGTTTAACGTTTAGCTCTTAAATAAAGAGTATAAACTATATAGCTAACTAGTGACGGTAAGTAAGTTCGACAGTTAAAGCTAATATAGTAGTAGCTTTTTCTCGCTCTTAGTTTCTTTAATTAATTAGGGCATTAATCTCTTAAAGAGTCACTATAAATATCTTATCTCTAGACTTCTATTTTATTAATATATAAAACGCTATAGCGCTAATCGAGAAGATCTTGACGACTAGACGTCGACGAGCTTTCTTACGTCGCTTTATAATTAATAACTTATCTCGTAGTTAAAGAGAAAAAGTTAAGAAAGGAAAAGCTTTTATAATTAAGTCGTGTATAAGAGAGAGTTATATTTATATCTTCCGAAGTGAATTAGCGTAGTCCTTGGCATACGTTCCGCGCGTAAAAGGAGCGAATTAAGGGGAGTTAGTCTAGGCTCGGGGGTATAAAAGCTCGGCGGTTCCGCTCTTTAGCTTAATAACTTCTACTCGGGCTAATTTAGTTAGGATGTATATATTATCTAGTTGTAGGGACGGTTATATATATTAACTAAGCTAGTTATTTAATATACTTCCTAGTTAAGGTGGAGGACCGTTAGTAGCGGAGTGCGCGCGCCCTCTAGGCTTTGTTATATGTCGTACTTATTAATGCGAGAGCTCTGCGGTATATAGAGTATTAATAATAAAGGTAAGTTTAATAATAGTGTTAGTATCGGGGATTAGCTAAGGGCGATACTATACACTTAAAAGGCGCGGATCTAAGCATTTCTAACTCTTAGAGACTAACATAGAATTTATTATTAGCGCAGCTTCTCTAATTAACACAATAGCCCGGCCACTTCTAAAGGCTACTACATGTTTCGAAATAAAGTATTTATTAAAAGGTATAATAAGAAAAGAAAGTAAGGAATGCGTAAGGGGTTTTATATTTAAAACAAGAAGGAAAGAAGAAGTAGACGAAATGTTAAGTATTAAAGAGATAAGGGGGTGAATTTCTTCTACTAGCGCCGTGGGCTCGATTCCGGGGGGGTATAAATTCTCGACTCTATACTTCCGGCACGACTACCGCGGATTTCCTTAATCTTTCTTTTTACGACTTATAATAGTTCCGTGGTTTAAGATTAGCTATAAGTGTAGGCTCGACAACTGTGTATCTATAGAATTAGTATCTTCAGTATCCGACATAATTCGACTATACTACGCGGGGTACCGGGTTTAATTTCCTATTAATGTAATCGCTAGTTTTTTAGACTTAGTAATAGTCGAGGGATTGACAGTAATAGGTTCCGGGGTTATTAAGAAAGTAAGGGAGTAACCGGCGTGTATATCGAGATTTGACTTAGAGCGCCGGCTAGAATTTACTATAGAATTAAAGTATAACTTAAGGTTTAGCGGAGAGGTAGTTACTCGACTTCTTCTTATAAACTTTCTAGTGAACTTTATTAACTATAGTTAACTTAAGAAAGAGGCTAAGTCTAAGGTATTTATACTTAGTGCAGAAGGTAAGGGCGAGTCGACTATTAAAGTCGGCTCTATAAATTAAGTATTATAGTAACTTTAAAATTCACGCAGCTTAGCGTCTTTACGCTTGGCGTCGCGCTAGTGGCGTTAGTAAATCTTATATACACGTAAGTCTCGGACCTTAATTAGTTTACTATAGCTTATTATTAGGGGGTAGTCCGATAACTAAATAAGCCGTCGTTTAGCGGCATTTAAGAGTACTTCGTAATACTCTAGCCATAATCTTCTAATAATTACTCTATAGTTTCTTAAGTAAGTGATTAAGAAAGGAGTAAATAACTATAGACGTTTATTAACTATTAAATTTAACGTAATATAGTGGCTAATAGTCTAGTTAGCTCGACTATTAAATCCTTTAACAGGGACAAGTGAGGGCAGTGAGTAAATTAAAGGTTTTAAGAAGAAAGAAAGAGACTTTAAAGAGAGTAATTAATAAAACAATAACTATTAGCTCCGGAATTAAAAAGTACAGGCAGCTTATACGTAAGTCTATTCTTAGAGAGAGCAATACAGGTAATAAGTACTAGTCTGCTAAGAAGCTTCGTAAGGTTAAGATGTCGCATATTTCGTATTATGCCTAAGAAGGAGCCTTTTCTTAAGCTAAGTCTTTTGCTTATAAAATAAGTTCTTCTACTAATAAGTTATCGTTATCGTCTATAACTTAGTTATTAAACATAAGACCACCGTCGTCGACGTTTACCTCTATCTCGTTAACGCGAGAGGTATAATTATAACTAAGGGGCCGTTAGGCGAAATGCCGTGGGGCATTTGCTAGTGTTTAGGCACGAGGTGTATCGGCTTGTATAAAGATTTATTAACTTAGGGGTTAGTTAGTCTCTCGTCGCTAAGACGAAGAAGTAGTAGAAGCTTAAAGTGACTTTCTTATAGTCCTTAAGGAGATATTAACTTAGGACTAGGGGTGGGAATTTATACTTATTACTAAGGGGCCAAAGCGACTAGCGTAAATAGTACTCTTTACGATCTGTCCTTGGTTTTTAGCTTAGACTACTTTTATATACTCTTTTAGAGTTCTAGCTCTCTAATACTTATAGAACAATTACTTGCGTAGGCGGGATAAGAGCTTATCTTATAAGTCTATTTTAAAGATTAACTTGTTAATTACGCCGCCTTAGCTAGTAAGAATCCTAAACTATTAGTAGAAGTCTTAAAAGGTTTATCCTACGACTTTTATCTTTAACGTAGAGTAGAGGTTACGCGCTATCTATTACTTATAAGGGTTAGTCAAGAATTTAACTACTTAGTTAACTAAGTCAAGCGCATTTATTAGGTTTCTATTATTATTAAGCGTCAGGGACAAGAAAGAGGGTTCTAGGAACGTGTAAGTTATTCTTTTTATTTATATAAGTAACTAGTCCTTTTAGTAGTTGTTATTAATAAATTATTCGTTATACTAGCGTAAGGCGTTTTAAACTTAGACTTCTTATAAACGTGGACTATAATCGACGCCGTCTAAGAGCTTATCGTGAAAGTTAGGGATCTTCTTGATTCGTGAGGCCGTAGATATCTAAGACAACCTAAGGAAAGAGGGGGAACGACGACGTAAGATACGAAGAAGTTAATAGCTATTATTACTATCGTCGTCTAGTAGTTTACTAAGATCAAGAGTACTTTATACCTTACCTTTACCTTTGTCTAGCTCGAGGGCAGGAGTTTTCTTAATTAAAGGATAAAGGAGTGTGTCCCCTTCTTAGAAAGTTATAGATTTAGGGCGGGTCTACGTAATAGAGGCTCGTTAGTCGTAAGTTACTATTATTAAAGCGACAGCTTTAACCGTTAGTTCTCCAGGCGACTCTCTATAAGTTACTCTCCTAAAATGCGGAGTCGGCTTTCCTATAGTGTCTCTCTTATATGTATCCTTGTAGGCTCTACACTGCTCCCTGGCGTGTACTGACTCGTTGTTTAGCTAGGGCCGACACTAAGTGTGTTGGCTCTAGGAGTGTTAGTATCGGGAGAGTCGGGCAAGGGGACAGAAGAAGAGGCAGACGACATATCGGCGTCTATAGTAAATTACTTTACTAAGGGAGGGACGACTTTCGGCTTGACTTAGCGAGTTAAAGGGAGAGGTCCGGCGAAAAGAGGGTTTCGACTTCGTCGTGTAGAGGCAGAAGTCAAGGAGGAGAATAAGGGTAGTAGTAGCGAAGTAAATGTTAACTTCGTTATTAGTAAGGGTTTTAATGTTACTATTCGTTAAACTATAAAGCTTAGTATAAGCCTTTCTTATATTTGAGCTTCTAGGTCGTAATCACTTATAGGAGAATTAAGGGGCGAGGGATATTTACTGTCTTCCTAGACGTAGAGAAAAGAGTTATAGATAATACGACGCTTGCCCTAAAAAGACGGCAGTCACGTATAATTAACGCCTCACATATTAACACAAGAGACATATAACGATACTAAGTATTAACTTAAAATCTATAACTACAAAGGAAAGAAAGTAAGGAAAGAAGAAGTTTATATATAAGAGGTCAGTATACTTAGCACTATAGTAATCTCGGTACGTCCCGATCGGGCAGTACTAAGTAGAGCCGGTGGAAATGAGGCTCTGGGCAGCGACAGTCGTCACACTTCTCGCCGACTCGACCCTCGAGCTTCACTAGAGAGGTTAAAAAGCGCCTACGTATTATAAAGGATTAATTAAACCCTTTAATATCCCGTGATCCGAGATTACTACTTAAGGACGAGAGAGCCCGTGGAGCCTCTCTAGCGAATCACTAGCCAAAGGCGCTTACTATAAAGATCTTCCTTATATTAATAATAATAATATTTATTACGTACCTCTAACTTAAGAGAGCCAAAAAAAAATAAAATAAAGACCTTCGTGGCGTTAGTATATAAGATCGATTAAGAGCTAACTCGTCACTAGCGAGAGGCCCTAGACTAATTAAGCGTCAAACTCGTATTAATAAATAGAGACTTAACCTTAGAGGAGGCCTTAGAGGCTAAGTACACGTAAGATAATGAGCTAATAAGTAAGAAGCTCCTAGTAAAGTATTAAGAGTATACTCCTCTCTTCTCCCGGCGAGTCTCCGACGAGCTACTAACGTATTACTAAAGCGTAGACTACTAGATTAAACTTACTAAAGAGAACGACTTATCCTTTAAACCTCTCTAACGTATAACTAAAGAATAACTGTCAGAGACTAAGCGGTATATTATTAACAACTTATATAAAGGTTTTATTAAACCCTTTAATATACTATATATGGCCCTTATTCTCTTTACTAAGAAAGCTAACGGCAGTCTCTGGCTATACGTCGACTACTAGAAACTAAATACCTTATTAAAGAAAGACTTGTACTTAATTCCCTTAATTAATAAGATAATAACACGTATCTATAAGGCAAACGTCTTCACGAAGCTTAATATTTAATAAGCTTTTTACTGTATTTACATATCCCCTGAGAGTGAGGATTATACGACCTTCCGCACTTAATATAACACGTATAAATATAAAGTCCTTCTCTTCGGCTTAATAAATAGTCCGGCGACTTTCTAGCGATTTATTAATAATATCTTTATAAAGTACCTCGACGACTTTTACGCAACTTATATAGACGACATCCTTATTTACTCGTTAACTCCTAAGGAATACAAGGTTTATATTAAGAAAGTCATAGTAATACTACAAGTATATAGACTTTAGGCCGACATTAAGAAGTCCGAGTTTAATATATAAAAGACAAGGTTCTTAAGATTTATTATTAGCGTCAATAGCGTAGAAGTAAACTTAGAGAAGATTAGTGTAATTAAGGACTAGTAATACGCCGATAATATATAAAGTATATAAAGTTATTTTAACTTTTATAACTTTTACTACTAATTTATTAAAGACTATAGTTATATTACACGTCCTCTCACAATACTCACTAGAAAGGACGTTCCTTTTAAATTCGATAGCGCTTGTAAGGACGCTTAAGAAACTCTCCGGGAAGCCTTCTAATTTACGCCGGTTCTTTACTACTACGACTTTATTAAATAAACATAACTAGAGACTAACTCTTCTAATAGAGTCGTCACTAGGATTTTATCTTAACTTCAAGAGGACGATACCTTTTACCTTATAAAATACTTCTTTAAGACTATAATAGACCTTAAGCTTAATTACTTAATTTATAATAAAGAGATATTAGCGATTTTTTAGTTATTTAAGTAATATCGCCCAGAGCTCTTAAGTGCCTAGAAAAATGTCTTTATTTATATAAACTACTAAGCCCTAAAGTACTTTATAACTACTAAGGACTTTATAGTTAAGTAAGCTCGATAAGCTAAGTTCTTTATAGACTTCTATTTCACGATTATATATTATACTAAGACGACTAATACTTTAGCTAACACTTTATCTCGACAAAATCAAGACTTTACGACTATAGAGGCACGTAAGCGGGCCATCCGTAACTAATAACTAATTCCGACCGACAAAATTAATTCGCGAGTCGCTAGCGACCTCTAACTCTCCGCCGTCGATCTCATAGACACTTATATCGACGTCATAGAGACGATATCCCTAGCACTTATAAAAGCTATAATCTTAGACCACGATATTAAGACACGTGACGAGCTAGAGCCAGAGCCGGAACCTGAGCCTAATACAAGAGTACTAGTTAATCCAGAGACCCTTATACTAGAAGAGTTAAACCTTAACTCTATAGTAGCCTATAACGTCACAGAATATAATATTATTAATTAAGTACTTGTAACTAATAAGTCTTCGCCTTCGTTAAAGCCTCTCTAACAAAAAGCCAAGGAATAATTATTAAATTACAAGCTAATAAATAATAAGTTACTTTTCTAAGGGCGCCTAAAAGTGCCCTTAAAGCCGCCAGAGCTTCACATAACACTTATTTATTATATATACTCCTAACCTTCAGTAGCGCATATAAAGATCAAAAAGATAAAGGCATTACTAAGTCGTAAATATCACTAGAACGGCCTCACTATAGACGTAGCTCGATACGTAGCCAATTGTAGTTACTCTCGACAAAAAGCCTGTAGGAATAAGACCCCTAGCTTCTTACACCCCTTACTAATCCCTACTCGGCCGTATTAACACTTAATAATAGACTTCACGAAGCTACTACTAAACAAGTATAGCTATAACTTTACTATAGTTATTATTAACCGCCTGTCTAAGAAGCCGGTCTTAATACCTTATAATAATATAATTACAGCGAAAGGTATAACTATCTTCTTCCTTGTTTATTAGACTCGACACTTTAGTATACTAGACTTTATTATCTTAGACCGCGGACTTTAGTTCGTCTCTTTCTTTTAGAAAGAGTACTACCGTATTCTTAGAACTAAAGTAAAGTTAACGACGGCGTATAACTCGAACGTCGACGGCTAAACAAAAGTAATAAATTAATATATTAAGTAGCGGCTTTATTTCTTTTATTATTACTACTAAGACAATTAGAGCGACCTCTTACTAATTATAGATATCGCTTAACTAACGTTATTATATAAGTCCTTAGGCCGCCTGTCTCCTTTCTAGCTACTTAATAACGTTAAGTTAAGGACTTCTTAGGACTTAGTTAATTTAGAGCCGCCGGCTACTATAATAAAGAAACTCAACCGCGAGGAGGCTCTATAAGTAGCCTTACGAATAAAGGAGGTTATAGAAGTCGCATAGTCGTCCTTAAAGGACTAATAAGAGAAAATAAAACGACTAACGAACCGTAAGCGACGCGCCGTTAATTAAGACGTTAGCGACCTAGTACTAATCGACACTTAGAACTAGAACGTCGACCGACTCTTAAAGAAGTTGTCTAACAAGTAATATAGCCTTATTAAGGTAATCGCTAGGGAAGGAGAGAGTTAGAAAGTTGAGCTACCCGAGGACTAGTCAATTCACCTTGTCTTCTACTCACACTCGCTCTATAAGTACGTCGATAACCCCCTACTAAGACAAGTTATAGTCACGCCGGCACTTATCTAACTACTACCTAAGTAAGATAAGTGAGAAATTAAAGGCATCCTTAGCTTTAAGGTCATACGAAACAAGTTATTTTATCGTATTAAGTAGCTAAGCGCTAACAAAGACTTAGAGTAATACTTATACTTAAATACTATAATAACTCTGTATATAATTAAGAGGTTCCACCTCGAGTATCTAAATACTAAAGGCCCGCTAAGAGCTCTCCTAAAGTAGCTAGAGGCCTATAACGCTAGTATTGACGACTATAACGACTTCGAGGACGACACGGTTATAACTACAACTGCGCAGACGCAGTTTTTTAGGAGGGGGGGGTAATATTACGACTTACGATACGCCTTGTATTCTAACTGACACGGGCTCGTAACATCGCTGGCTATACGACGGCGCTAAGCCTAATAGGGAAGACTAAGTGGCGAGCCTGCGACATATTGACGTGAATAGCACTCGACTACGCTAGGCCCTATTAGGAGGGTCCTTTATATATATATACTCGAGCCCTCCCTTATAGAGAGCTCTCCTTTCCTCCTTGTCTTTTCTTCTCGATTCTGAGCGTAGCCTTAAGTCTAAATACAAAGCTTGAGTTAACTCGCCGTATCAACCTTTAGCCAGCCGTAACAAGTAGCTTAAAGTATATTAAACATTTTTGTTTAAAGAAGATAAGAGGGTTATTTAACGCGCGATACAAAGCGGCAAGAAACGCGTCGTAAAGAATTTCGTGTGTAAGCGCTGAGAAGATGACAACTAATAAGCAAGTAAAGAAAAGAAACTAATAAAAATTTCCTTTTAAATTATTGTTTAAAATAAATAAATAACTTTAAACATAAATATTATTATTAATATTCTTAAAAAGAAATATAAATTAAATTATTTTACTTTAGAAAAAGATATACTCCAAAAGAAAGTAATAAAAGTTATAAACGAATTATTAACTAAGAAACTTGAGTGAAGGCCAAGCGTAGTTTAATATATTCTTTAGGTTCTTTTTGTAACGACACTAGCACAGGAGAGCGTTGCAAGAGGTATATGAAAGTACGTTGGTGTTGGCTATCGAGTAATAATAGGTCTAATACGAAGGAAACAAGAAGATAAGGAGAGAAGAAGGAGAGGAGGAGAGTAGTCCCTTAAATACAAGTGGCCTCCGAAACCCCTCCGATACAGGTCCGACTCTAGTCTAACTTAACACAAGTGGATTCTCTGAAGTCCCTGACTCGCCATAATGCTCAACACCTAGTCCTATCGTTACACTTTTAGTTCTTGGTCAAATTCTATCCCA
This sequence comes from Leptodontidium sp. 2 PMI_412, assembly GCA_021432625.1. Classification (NCBI taxonomy): domain Eukaryota; kingdom Fungi; phylum Ascomycota; class Leotiomycetes; order Helotiales; family Leptodontidiaceae; genus Leptodontidium; species Leptodontidium sp. 2 PMI_412. Next base: position 64,322 of record MU270461.1, read on the forward strand.
CCGAACGCGAGAAGCAACTGCTCAATGGTTTCCAGAAACGGTTCTCTTGCATCTTTTCTGTAATCACCTTTCGGCCACACGCAATCACCGCTCCTGCAAATACGAAGAGGCGACATCCCGCAAAACTTATTGAAGTTCGCGAGCAGGTTGTTTGTTGACCAGACGACGCCGTTTGGGTCCCCAACGTAATTCGGATCGGCTTTGAATTGTAGTAGTAATCGAACTCCTTCCAAGTCCCGAGCCGCGACAGCAATTTGCAGTGGAGTAAGGCGATATCCTAGGAGATTGGGTTGTGCTCCAGCTTCTAACAGCTTTCGGACCGGACAGTCGGAGGTGTCCTCGTTGCATGCGGATTGGTCCCCTAACGCCGGTATATGGCGTCCTATAAAATAGAGAAGAGTCGTAGATGGATTGTAAAACCGGGTATAATTGATCAGCAAGCTGCGAAAACTCTCAAGGTGGTAATCCACAAACTGACTCATCACTTCCATTAGTGGTCCATTAAACTCGTACATTTTCGCTACACCGCTGCTGCTCGAGCCTTCTTCATCGTCATAAGTCATCATCCACGTACACTTTTTCAGCGCTAGCCTGTTGTTGAAAAGTGCCTTGAGATCTGCTTCCCGAAACATTCTGGTCGATATGGGTGAATCCAGATCGTCAGTTATAAGCAACAGGCTCAGCAACACAGACGCATCATTATCTGTGGCGGATTCGTTCCAAACGATAGTCCAAGCCATTTGATCCATAGTTGAATCGTCGTCGATCAGTATTCTCCACATCTCACTAGTGTCACCGTCGTCAACTTCTTGGAGGCGCCTAAAGTATTGAGCGGAAGGATCTAGGAGCGCCTTCACCCGCCCAAAAAAAGCATCATTCACAGATATCTCTTGTCCCCATCTCCTTATCGAAGTTATTGCATAAAATGCGCAATGGAAGCTTAGCTTTGTCCATAGGTCTTGCCAGCAAGATGGGTGAGAACTTGCCGTTTTGAGGTCTTCCAGATCGCTCGAAGTGAATTTTTGTGCCTGAAGCAATACAACATCCAAACATGTAAACAGAACTTTGGCCATTTCGGTGGAAAAGAAGGAGAGCGGGCTTTGTCGTATGCGGGCCGAGTCCAGATACTCCTTGACTGTGTAGTGCGCGAATGATATGGCATCCCCGAAACTGCTGATAAGGCATCCACAAAGCTCTCGCAACCTTTCCGAATCGTAGAGGACATTGGAATTGGGATTACCTGTCCGCGCTGTACTGCTGGCAATTGCGTCCAGGAGGAGAACAGAGGGAGTACCATTTTCAGGAGCGCCGAGTTCCCCATAGAAGCAAAGCCATTGAAAAGCGTGACAAACGAATTGCAATTCCTCTTTTGGTATTCGGAGGAAGATCCTTTCGTAAGTCTCGTCCAGATCTTTTGGAAGTGTTGCCAGCGCATTTCTGACAACGGAGCGTTCGCCTTTCACGTGTTGCAATTCATACAGCTGGCAGACGGCCCACCGAAACCTAGATTGCAGTAAGCAAAATGATAGTGTTATTGTGAGCGAGCCCGTACATTCCCTTTGCCTGAGTAGAAACAGCATCCTCAACCTCCTTAAGAAGGTCATTAGACCACGGCTGAAACTTTCTGTTTGATTGTAGGATCGACCGAACATAAATGCGGATATCCTGTTCAACCAAAGAATTTGACATTGGGACGGAGATGGATATCTTCTCCATTACTCGTTCGATCTCGATGTACTCACGACTCGTGACAAGAATCTGGAGATGAGAAAACCTTGGATCAGTGACGAGAGTGTGAATAACTTCGAGTAGGTTGTCACGGGGGTTGCTCTCGTCGACAGCGTCGATCACAATGTATACATTGCCAAAGGATTGGAGGAGCTGTGCTAGCGAGTCAAGTAGTTCCTGAATGCTTGGTTCTCCGCCGCGTCTGAAAAGATCGTGCACCAGAGTAGAAACTACTTCTGCTTGACGTGAGAGCTGAGCGATGACCCATCTCAGAAATGGCATCGCCTCGTCTTGGCTGTGGCCGAAGTAACAGTAGTAGTAAGCGCTCGTACATGGTGCCTGCATTTTCGACGACTGCTTGCAATGATCCTGGACTTGTTTGATCAACCATGACGCAAGGATGGTTTTTCCGGCACCTGGAATACCGTGGACCCAAAGGCATCGGATACTAGCGGCCAGCCAGTCGGTCCAATGTGGTGAGCGAAGCATCCAACTTCCGGTTCCTTGTTCATATAATTGCCACGATCGATTGTGAAGCGGTGAAGGATCGGTCAATGTCAGCCACTTGTAGACATTATGACGTTGCTCCTCTGTGAAAGTTAGTAGCTGCCATACAGATAACAGTAATGAACTTGGTTGGAGTTTCCTACCCGCCAAGATAGAGCGGATCTCTTTAGAAGCTGCTTTGATATCTTTGATGTCTTGGCTAAATTTCAATTCAAGTTAGCAGCGGAGCTATATTGTTTTGTCTCAGTTACTCTCGCCTCTCATGTTAGCGAGATATGCAATCATGCTTAGAATGACTCCCATGCTCGGTGGAGTTCTGGCATCTTAATCAATGAGTCTCAACATCCAAAGCTCCTAAGGACTGTATAGGATTTGACTTGGAGATTCGATAGAAGTAGTGTCTTCCGCTCCTGTCCGCTCTTTCAAAGATGATTCCGCATCTCGCTAGTTTGATGAGCGGATAAGTAGTAAGTGTGAACACTTACGTAGACTCTGTCGTCAGCGCGAGCTGAATGCCAGCCTTGTGGCTACTGATCTGCTGAAGGAGTTCCTGCACCCGGCCCTGCTGCATAGGCCATGCCAGTACTTCTAATGCTGCTCGGACTTTTTGCCGTTTCGATACATTCTGCCCGCTCTGAGCCGATCCTTTAGGGAACAGTTTCTCCAGTGCTGTGATCGCGGCCCTGCAGCCTTCAACAGGGCCGTCGGAAGCCCATAGCCGCTTCTGCAAGGCTGGGGTGAATTTAACACATTTCGATAGGAACTCCAAGCTCTCGACAACGGTCTTGAGCGTAGACACTTCAATCAGAACAGCGCGTAAGCTGGACGGTGCTTCAGAGTTGAGTGATTCGATATAGAACTTGCAGAGCCCGATGACTCGGTCTGAGATCTGGATGACTGCCATCACGCTCGCGACTGTAGCTAGTACTTCAGCCATAGCTGAGGCCGGTGAGTGCCAGCGAGACGGTTAATCGATTCGAGATCAGCCGGCTCCTAGGAATCGTACTGAATCTAAGATATATTAGAAATACTAGCTTCCATTACTATAAGGCCCCGAAGTTTCGGTGAGGCTTCAGCTGGAAATCATGCCACCTACCTACGATTGGTCTCGATGGTTCTTACATGCGGGGGCCGAGAGTTCTTAGCTGCCTTGCCAAAATGGTGAGGGCTGGGAATTGCTGATGACGGAAGAAGAGATGTTGTCCTTTAAGAGAAGGTGAAAGGAGAAGCACTTTCGACGAGTTGTTCGTCGAACCCAGTAGCTGTGGCTGTGCAACAAGGCATTCTCCATCGGCTGGCTTCCGCAGCAAGTGGTGGCGCTTTCAAACTGTTGGCAGTGCAAATGATGCTAGTGTCAATCGGTCTGAAGCCCGGTGCACAGCCCCACCTCCTCCTCTCCTTAACACCAACATTCATCACAGCCATCAGGCCATCATCCATGCAACCTGCTCCTGCTTAGTGTTTTGCAATACAAGGCCTGGCTTCTTTTGTTCTATCCATCCTTGATAATGGTGATGCATTTAATTTTGTTTTAGACTTCATATTTTCTGTGGCTGTTCCAGGCTGGACTGATCATTGATCGCTGTAGCGGGTTAGATAAGCTCCAACCACATCGTGTCATTAAAGCTCTCTGAATTTGTAAGCTGGTTTGAACACTACCATGCAAGCTTGGCCACACTCCTTCTCTGCCTCGTAGCTCCACGCAGTTGCCACAGTTTCATCGTCGAACCAACTGCAGTATTGTTAATCCTTTGCTCAGATACTGTGTTACGCGTCTGGGTGAAATAAAATTTGGTGAACTGGCAGATATTGATAACTAGCTTGTGGGACATATTTTCTTTTCTTTTTCGATTTGCTTAAGGATATATTGATAATGACCACAACTCAAAACGATTGTTGCGAGTCCCCCGACTATTTCAAAAGAATCAAAGTCTCGACTTGGGCATCATTGCTTTGTAACTATCTTCAGAAAATCTTTTCGAGCTACCACTCCTCCAAAGTAACCCCCACTTATGACAAGACTGATTTCAATATGGACTCCTTTGTATTATCAGTCACCACTGACTGCCCTAAAGAGCCTCTCTCTATCATTATCCTCCACGCTGCCATATGGCCCCTTGGGCGTTCCCCGCGGTGGCGGTAGTGAACCGACAATGTAGCCAGCCGATAGTCTGTTCATGTTCTTCGCGATCTTGACATCGCGTGGCTCCGGCTTGTTATCCACAATCAAGCGTCTGAAGGGCACAAGTCCTGTAGCAAGCGCGCACACACAAGCGCAGACTAGGCCAAGAAGGAAGGTCTTGCGGATTGCATCTACCAAAACACCTAGTGCTGCTGACAAGGACTCAGCTGGGACCACCGAATGGACCTTAGTTGGGTCCGATAGAAACTCCAACTTCACTTGTACTGGGGTGTCAAGCGCTAGTGTGTCGCGGATGAGGTTCTGATTGAAGATCATGCTCGATATCGGCAGCGATAGAGTCCTGGTCAGCTGTAAGAGGAGTGCCGATGACATCGGAATGGACGGTTAACTTACGCGCCAAGTAGAGAGGAGAGGAATAAGAACCCGTTGGCTACCGAATGATCCTTCTCCTCGAGCTGAATATGACAAGGGGCGATGTTCGCAAGCGTGAGGAAACCAGCCCCAATGCCAAGAACAGCCTCGAATATAGACATCTTTAAAAGCTTCGTCTTGTCGTCGAAGGTGTAAATGAATGCTGAGCCGATCGCAAAAGATATCCCGCCCAGGATGAAAAACGGATTGTAGTAATGCACAAAAGAGATTCCAATCCCCACGAGCGTTGCGCCAACACTGGCGGCGACGACGTATGGTATCAAGCTCACAGCGCTCTGCAACGGGGTCTCCCCCCGAATAGATTGGAAGAAGATCGAAAGGAAGAAGACGAAGTTGATGAAGCCTGCGAAAAGGAAGAACAGCACAATGCTGCACGACCAGACCGATCGGTGACGGAGCACGCTAGAAGGTATCAATGCTAGATCGGCTCTCACAAAGAATTCATGAATGAAAAATGTTGTGAACAAGACGCCGGTAGCGATGGACAAGTGCCAGTCCTCCGTGCCCAAGGGACCAAGGCGTGTCGCCTGGGATTCGAGGAGAGTGACCAGAGAACAGAGGGCTCCTATCAGAGTCAACGAACCGATGGGGTCTAAACGCTTCACCTTCTCTACCAGAGAAAGTCTGAACAGAGATGTGCTCGGTGCTTGGTCTGGAAAGACCACGAGAATCACAATCAGCGCGCCTAAGGCGATGGGGACATTCAGCCAGAATGCCCACCGCCAACCCACACTATCAGCGATGACACCTCCTAGTATGGGCCCGGCCACAGTACAGCCGCCTGATTATGAACGTTAGAGATTCTGTGCTGTTAATTGGAAGCGGAACTCACCCATCACTATAACTCCTGCTGCCTCCAAAAATGTTCGCTCCTTTCGCGGCGAGGAGATCCCAATAATTCTCATCGCCCCATTGATAATACCCGCTGCTCCTGCTCCAGCGATTGTGCGGCCGACGATGAACATCAACGACGAGAGAGTAGTTGCACATGTAATAGATCCCACTTCCCAAGAGGTTAGCCTGGGCTCAATGGGAGGACATGAGGAGGCGAGGGGCATTCACCAAGTAATATCACTAGGGAGAGGACGAATAGCCATTTGATCTTCCACAGAGCGTAGCATTTACCAAAAACCGGCATGAGGACAGTCATAGGTAGAAAGTAAGCGGTGGCATACCAGCCAATGTCGGCAGATTGACGGAACTCCGAGACCAATACCGGAATGATCGTTGCTTATCGTTTTAATACATGCCGTTCAGAGGTTTATCAGGCACTTACCGATAATAGTGTCATCTAGGACTACCTGTGTTGGAGTAGCAAAGAAATTAATAGATCTCTTTCACTTCAGCGGACTGTCCAAGACGAACTCACCACGATATACGGAAGGGCGCCGCTCAGGAGGATGAGAAACCATTTCCATCCGGTAGGATATGTTATGACCTGATCCTCCTCATTCCTCATCGTATTCTCGATATCCGTAACCTTATCGTATATCCCAAAGAACGACGTAGGAGCCGTGGCCCCCTTCGTGCTGCTGATCTCCGGCTCCTTCTCTCCCAAGGTTGAGTTACCTCCATCCCATTGATCATAATCGGATTTCTCCTGTGAAGGTGTAAGAGGCAATCGCTTTTCCCAATTCTGGATTGTCACTGCCGAAACTTGAATTGAATGTGGGCGCTGGTACACTGTCATGGGTCGCGGGAAGGTCGTTTTCTCTCGGCTCCTGGCCGCTTCGTCCCAACCGCTCCCCGCTGGCTCTTCTCTACCAGCCATTGCGAAATGCCAGTATTGACTCTGTTGCTAGGTGGCGTGGGTAAATACAATTACAAGTTGATTTCGCTAGCATAGGTAGTGAATTGTACGAGTTTAATGTAGAGCTCCAAAAGTACAGCTACCATCCTTTGTGCATTCGCAAGTTGAAACCTTGTGCCTAGTTTAGCCTTGTTTCATTCATTTGTATGGAATGAACGAAGTCTCTTCCGAGGCTCGTTGCAAAAGGCTCCAGGTGGAGAGTTTATTGTATTGGTGGGACCGGGGGATGTATGGTGCCGGCCATAAAAGCATGTGCCCCTCTTTCTCTTGTTTTACTTGTTCGCGTAGAAATCGAATAAGCTCATCCCGAGGCTTTTTGGGAAAGGGTCTGGTGCAAGTTTTACGGTGTCACTGAAACTGTAGATATATGATACCTGGCTATAAGATCACCTCTACCCCGCTTGCCAGCCACGATCAAAAACCTCGGCACTAAAGGCCTACGAAAATAAACATGTGAGCCTCGAAAGATACATGTCTTCTCTGGCGCTGCCAATCACCTCTCTCTATGCTCTCCTGCGTGGACGGGCCATATCGCAAATTTTGATATGTCCTCCAAAACTACGTTTTCACTTGGGGTGTACCAACAATTCTCTTTGTATTAAGTTGCGAAGCGTGATAGAGTGGATATTCAAAGAGAAGCATTGGTTAAGATGTTGAGTGTGTAGGGATTGTGGTGATAACAGTATATTCTTTCAAACAGCTATAAAAAACAATTGTTTTAGGCCGCCTTCCAGAGGTGCTCAGAGACAACAAAAAGTACAAAAGCTCCCGTAAAGCCCTATTACAGCAAGACAAAAACCCAAAAAACCGATCCAGTCACTACTATTGGCTCTCATTGTAGCCCAGAAAACACCTTCGAATTCATAATCTGCATCTCCGCAACAACTGTCTGCCCTAGCACCCTTACAAAGCCAAGTGAGTATTCACCTAGTGATCACTCCCGGAGCATAACCATCACCAGGTTTAAGCCCCCGCCATCTTTGCAACGTACTGACCGGCTTGAGGCGAGTCGAATCCGTAGGTCAAGTGCGCCGGCAAGATCAAGTCGCCGTTGCTACAGATGTTATCGTCCGAGTGACAAATAACGAGCGTCTTGTTTTCTGCTCCAGTAACTGGTGTCTGGGACTGAGGGTCTCCGAAGATGACCACTGAGTTGATCCTGGCCATGGTAGCAGCCCCCATGGCCTTTGCCGTATTGTGAACTACCTGTCCTCCTTGGGAGTAACCGCTCATCACGACCTTGGTATCTGGACAGGTTGTTAGGGCCTGATTGACGAAGTTTGTCCTAGGTACCGATTAGCTGCAGCAGGCAGAGATGGTTTGCAAAGAGTCTCTAAGAGAAGCTAGGACTGACTTACATGCTCGTAGTGCCGTCTGTGCCGCCGCCGGCAAGATATCCCTGGATCGTCGCGGTGTAATTCACGCCCTGGACGTTGATGCTCGTCCCAGGCATCGCTGTCTGAACCGCCTGCACCAGCTGCGGTCCAGCGAAGACCCCCATATTTCCTGGCTCTGTTGTCCCTCTTGCAAAGATGATGGTCATCTGAGCACACGGTTTGTTAGTTTCGAGGTCGGACTGTGTCGTTCCACCAACAACGGGGACCAGTAAACCCTCGATGTTGGTCAAGCCTGCCGCAGCTCCATCAACGAGAAGATTTGTCGGTGGGAGATTGGTGATAATGGACAAGAACGGATTTAGTGGATTGCTCTGGCGGGACATCAAGTCTGCGACATCAACAGGCAGCCCATAAACTCCGCAGCCAACAGAGAGGAGGAGAGCAACAGAATGGGCGAATAACTTCATGGTGTTGACGCTACTTTGGTCTCGAGCTCTGCGTGCTGAAAGGTGAATAAAACTACTGACTAGCAGCTGTAAACTCTTGGCATTGAAGGTCACCTTTCCGTTCTCTCTCTCTATATAACATCCACAAGGCACATGTATCGCTCCTTCATAATACCAGCAGTTACCGAGGTTCGCCCCACCTGCATTACAGTCCCTTACAGTGTAGCTTCAGAATACTTGGCTTTGGTTTGAATATGGTTACAGCTGTTTCTTTTTCTTAAGGCTTGTGCTGAGTGAATATTAGTATGTAAAGAAGCCCACGGGAATGCCGTTGGCCCTGAGAATTACTTTCTAAATGAAAGTCGCACACAGCCTCGAGTGGACCTTGCAATAGCATGATATTCTGAGTCTTGGCACGAACAGACTGTCGACGTGAATTGCCAAGTACCGGATCCCTACGGGGATTGGAGCAACCATAAGGAGAAGCCGCAGCCACTCCTTCCGACTTTAAGCTTTGAGTGACTCAATTACGTCTACCGTGTTTGTTTTCAAAGGGCGTGCACACTGAAGGTCGTATGTGTTGTCCCTCTGCTACTTCTTAAGTAACAACAGAAATCACTTCGTACTGAAAAGGCATGACGTAAGGTGCCTTGCACCTCTGCCAAATCCCCTTCATTATTACCTTGGAGCCTCTCCACTACTTTATACATCGCAGACAACAAACGCATATTCGGTGTCCAAGAACAAAGCCTTATCTGACAATTAAGCATCTTCTAACAACAAGGTTTCGGATATTTCGCCTAGTGGATCTTTCGAGCTGGGTTTCTGGGGGCTGTTCTCGGAGATTTTCCGACTCGTCGAAGCTTTAAGAACGAAACGTGGCAGGGTTGACAGCGAATGGTATGCATGTGTAGCTCGCATCGCTTGAACTCGTCTCACCTGCTCAACGCATATATTATTACTCAGCAATTATAATAACAAGCTACTCCTCCCTGTCACAAACCCACATGATGTCCATCAACAGAGCCAGTTGGTACGGGGGAAAGACGTCAAGACTCGTAACGAAATAGGTTACATGACTTACTCGCACAGTTGCTCCGCAAGAGAATGTCAACCCAGCGGCTACAGAAACAGGAAAGACAGCAAAGCCCCCCAGCCTACGGAGGACGCATAATATTCGCCACCAGCAAAATCATCCAACAAAGGAGAATATGACGTGCCGTTTACAAATCCCGACTACCGAGGTTCATTACACAGCGACTATTCCCTGGCAGTATTTAATATCATCTGAGCGGAGTGGATGTTGTGCCATTTTGTATTACCGCGGCATCCACCTCCATCATTTTCTGGAATGATTCATGCCAGAATATTTGTCACTCGAACTAGAGCATCTCATCTGCTGCACCACCTACTCACAAGTCACAATACGGGTGGTGACGGCCCAATCATGGATACTGCTCAGCTTTCACCACTGGCTGCCCTCTCTCATCCAATTACATTTCTGGTAGTTGAAGTGGCAGTCATACTCGGCATAATATCGGCTACACCCCTCTGCTCATTCAGAGCCCGGTTAATGGCGCTGGTGCCATTAGTTGCTTGTCTGTACGGTATAATCACAACTGCTCCACATACTCTCCGCATGTCCTGGGGAGGTCTCGTATGCGGAACCGCAGCATTCTGTACTCTCCACTACTTAGACGTTGCTCTGCTCCGATGGCCATTTGGACTCGAAGCCGGAAAACCTAGAGGATCATCAAACCCGCCAAATATCATCAGCCAGTTCCCGATTGATCGTTTTCGCCATGCATTTTCTACCCTATCCAGCTTTCGCAAGGTCAACACTCCGGCAGAGGTTAAGAATGTTCCTCTCTGGAAGAATGGCCATCCTCCCTCCTACTCCGAATTTCTTCGGTCTACTGCGACTTCGATTGTACTACACGCACTGGTTCTTGATCTAAGCTCCCTTGCTCCTCCTCCCGAGCCGGGCCTGACTCCCTTTGCACCAGAGAAGCTGCCACTGTTTCGGAACATGTTGAACAATACAATCACAACAAATGATATACTTGCTCGTTTCGTCGGCACCTTTGCGCACTGGTTACTAACATATTGCTTCCTCCGGTGCTGCTACGACAGCTGCGCTTTCGTTCTTGTGGCCTCCAATCTCACTTCACGTTCCTCTTGGAGACCAATGTTTGGGCCAGTAGCTGACATGTTTACCTTGAGAGGTTTCTGGGGAAGCACATGGCATCAACTAGTTCGTGATCCTTGTGGCCAGCCCGCATCGTTCATGGCGCATAGTGTCCTTGGTCTACAACGCACTAATGGGAACCTGGTAGCAAGATACACCAAATTATTCTTCTCCTTCATGCTCTCAGGTCTTGTACACGCGGCTGCCGACCTCGCTGCTGGTATTCCATTCAAAGAGTCGGGATCTTTGAAGTTCTTCCTGACACAGGTTGTTGGCATCATGGTTGAGGATACTGTGAGAATCCTTTGGGGTGATGGGAGAGTGACAGACATTCCGCGGCTAAATCCTTCGTGGCGTATTGCGGTTGGATACATTTGGGTTGGACTCTGGTTTTTCTGGATAACGCCAACGTGGTCATATCCACCTGCGAGGCATTATACTGGGGATTCGTTCCTCCCGTTTTCTTTTTTTAAATCGCAATCGGCAGTTTTACACTTGTGATTTTTTGATGTATGTAGAACCGTGGCCAGAGAAAAAAACTTGCATACAACATATTTTGACCTCAACTACACGCGTTCTTCTAGAAGAAGGATGAAAACGATCAAGGAGCTGTCTAAGCACGGGTGTTTTAAGACCTGGAACGAACCTGGCGAGCCATAAAACGCTACCATGTTCCTTGTCTTATCAGTGGTTATATATGAGATGCAGATCATTTATTCCTCCTGTCACATAATCAGATCATAAATCCTCGACAGTCAAAGAAGTCAGCGACAATTCATTCAATCCCATCCTCAGCGGATCAACTGCAATCTCGAAAATATGCGCATACTATGTCTTCATGGGCGAGGTTCTAATAATGACGTACGGGCCCTTCTTGCACATGTTCTACCCTACCTAACTCTCTTCCAGATCTTCAAGATGCAGACAGCTGGATTCCGCTCCCTGCTAGAAGACTACGAATTTGACTTCGTACAGGGCCAAATGCCTCACACAGAAGGTAAGAAGAAGGGCAGCAATACATGGAACGCAAGCTAACCTTCAACTATAGGAAACTGGTCTCTTCACACCAAGGATTTCTCTTCGTCCAGCCTCTGGGGATATTTCAACCTGCTCGATCTCGAAGACATCGTCGAGACTGAACAGCAAGTCCTCCAGCTAGCCGCCGAGAATGGGCCATACGATGGAATCCTCGGTTATTCTCAGGGGGCGACACTCGCGGCCCAGGTCCTGATCAAGGATGCTCTTGAAACAACAGCGCAAGACCCGGAGCATCATCGCCCGCCTTTCAAATTCGCCATCTTCTTCAACGGCGCGACGCCAAGCAGGGTTTTCAAGGTGCCCTCGAAGCCCGTGCCCATCATCCCCGACCTGACACAACCACTGGCGCTGAAGTTCTTGCACGCCGTGAAAGCGAACCCGCTCCTCGGCAGCACGGGCCTGTATCCTGCTGCACATCCGACGCAGCCAGGGAGGCAGATGCTGACAGATGGAACTCTCGGGATGATGAAGACTGATGCGGCCCTCGATGGGAAGCTGATCCAGATCCCGACCCTACACGTACGGTGCGAGACAGATGTGGCGGAGCACGGCGAGGAGCTGTACAACCTGTGTGATCCGCAGCTGGCGGAGCAGTATTTCCATATCCACAAACATGATTTCCCCAGGGGTTACAACGAAATGCGGGGGATCGCCAGGTTGATCAGGCAGACTGCGGAGCGGGCTTGCGAGCTGTCATTGTTTTGAGTTGGGGACACTCCTCCGCTGGTTTACATCGTTTGACACCTGTCAGACGATCGCTACAGGATGCTCGTCCTTCTAAGTGGCAAAGTTGAGTCAGGTATATTCGTATCAATCAACCGATGCCAGTAGTAATCAATCATGCTATGTGCGTCCTATGATACTCATTACTGGCGGAGAACATGTCCACCTCACAGTAAACGCCCTCGACAAACTTCCGGACAGTAGCGTATCCATATTTGTAAACAAGATCGACACACATGTTCATAGTAAGAGAATCTCAACTCAGAGAGCTCTACCCCACATTCTTCTCACGGAGCAGGGTTCAACAGGGATCCTGTGACAAGTGAATCTCGATGGACAACCCGGCACTTCATAGCATCCAGTGGAATATACACATGGATCAACAGCATCGAGTTTGCAACACTTTAGAGCCGAGGCTTCACGAGCTCTGAGCTCAAGAAACACATTGAACGGCTCGTTCTTCAAGGGCAGCTAGCTCCCTTGCCTCCGCCCGCGCAGCAGCACAAGTCATCAACATAAGTCCGCAATCGCCATCAAACATTACCACCAGCAACTAAACATGCCTCACAAGTCCACCGACAGCCAACCGCCAAGCTCTGGAAGCCAGGCGGCGCTGGCGGGACACGATGACATCGCCATTGTTGGGATGGCCTGCAGGTTCCCCCAGGAGGCGGAAAATCCAACGAAGTTCTGGGAGCTGTTATTACATGGCCGTTCGGCTCTGACTGAGGTTCCTGATCACAAGTTCAACATAGATGGGCACTATCACCCAGACTCGGGCCACGGAGGAAGTGTCAGTATTCATTCCCCGCTTGCTGATAGATTATACGTTCTGGATCTTACCGCTAACACTCTGCTGCTACCAGACGAGCTGCCGCAAGGGACACTTCCTGAAAGATAGTGGCTACACATTCGACGCCCCGTTCTTCAACATTAGCAAGAACGAAGCCATGAGTATGGACCCACAACAACGGTTACTCATGGAGAATGTGTACGAGGCTGTAGAAAACGGTAGGGCCAACGCAGTCCGATGGAGAAAAACGTTGCTATTGCAAAGCAAAATGCTGATGAGATGATGCATCTTGCAGCTGGAATACCTGTTGAGGCCGTCAGCGGGACCGCAACGTCTGTCTTTGTGGGTGCATTTACAAACGACTTCCAAACCATCCTCAACACGGATCCGGAAGCGCCTGCAAAATATGCACCGACCGGAAACTCCAATTCGATCCTCTCCAACCGGGTGAGCTGGTTTTATGACCTCAAGGGATGCAGTTTGACCCTCGACACGGCCTGCTCGAGTAGTCTCGTTGCCACGCATCTAGCATGCGAGAGTCTCAGATCAGGTGCGGCAGAGATGGTGGGTGCAGTATCCTTCCTCTCTTTGACTCTACTCTATCTAGATATCTCGACCAGCGCTAACACACCACAACTTCATTCAGTCCATCGTAGGTGGCGTCAATGTAATCGAGCAGCCGCAAGCGCTCTATCGGATGAGCGAGCTTGGGTTCCTGTCGCCGGATGGCAAGTGTTACAGCTTCGACTCTCGCGCCAATGGATACTCGCGGGGTGAGGGTGTGGGCGTCGTCTTGCTGAAACCGCTGAGAACGGCGCTGCAAGATGGCAATACCATCCGGGCTGTCATCCGGGCCAGCGGCGTCAACCAAGACGGCCGGACGCCCGGCATGACCGTCCCGAGTAAGTCTGCGCAGGAAGCGCTGATTCGATCTGTCTATGGCTCGGCCGGTCTTGACCTCGCGGACACGGACTACGTTGAAGCCCACGGCACGGGCACAGCACTGGGTGATCCGATCGAGGCCGGTGCCATTGGAGCCGCGTGGAAGGGGAGGGTTTCAGACAGCCCTCTATATGTTGGCGCGGTGAAGTCCGGCATTGGACATTTAGAGGGTGCTTCTGGAGTGGCGGGAATCATCAAAACGGTCCTGGCCCTCGAGAAAGCCGTCATCCCTCCGAACATCAACTTTGAAGAGGTGAATCCCAAGATACTAGTCGAAGAATGGAATATCAAGGTAGGTGATTGAAGTTCAGCGATGGCTTGCTTGAGACTGACTGACTGTCTGTCTGTGTATGCTGATTTCCGATTTAGTTCCCCCTGGAACCTACGCCATGGCCGAATACTCATCTTCGGAGGGCCTCGATAAACTCGTTCGGGTTTGGAGGCACGAATGCGCACGTCGTCATTGACGACACGTATAATTACCTTCGACTCTTCGGTCTCGAGGGAAAGCACCGCACGGTCTCATCCAGTCCGAGCGCCATGGAGTTGCCCTCGTTGGCCGAGGACAGTGACAGCATCGAACTCGATCTGGGGAGCGAGTTGTCGAATAGCCACGACCCTGAGATTAATGATACTGACGAGAGTAGTGACAGTGGCGGCGGCGTACAGGATGGCGGAGACAGGAGTCTTCTTGGCTTGGCCGAGTCAGATCCCACCAAGCTGTCAAACGGCGAGGGCTTAACCTTAACCTCATCTGCGGCCAACAGATATCCAGCGCACGATATGGCGACGACGAGAGTCTTTGTTTTCAGTTCGGCGGATCAAAACGGCATCAAAAGGATGGGAGAGACGTACACGAGCTTCTTAGCCAATCATCCCGATATCCTCGCCGACGCATACTTGGACGACCTTGCATACACCCTATGCAAGAAGAGAACAGTCTTCCCGTGGAGAAGCGCCGTGGCAGCGTCGTCCAGAGACGGATTGCTCCAGGCGCTGCCCAGCTTGGCCCGGACTGCACGCCAAGTGCGGCCAAACAATAGCAACTCTGCAGAGATCGGACTGGGATTCGTCTTCACCGGGCAGGGCGCCCAATGGCCGGAGATGGGCAGAGACCTGCTGGTGTATCCAGCTTTCCGACAGAGTCTCGAGGCGGCGTCGGTTTTGCTGCAGGAGATGGGATGTCCGTGGCTCTTGATTGGTAAGCAAGCATCAGTCCGTCCATACTCGAATATAGTACATAATCAGCGTCTCGGTTCGTTCGTTCCTAACAGACATATATTTTCAAGACGAGCTCCTGAAAGACCCCAAGAATTCTAGAATCGATCAGCCAGATGTGAGCCAAGCTACGACCACCGCGCTGCAGATCGCCTTGATAGATCTGCTGCGGACATGGGACGTCCGCCCATCTCGGGTCGTTGGACATTCCTCCGGTGAGATAGCTGCGGCGTACTGCTCAGGCGCCCTGAGCCGCGAGGCAGCATGGAGAATCTCCTATTATCGGGGTGTAGTAGCTGCCCGTCTCGCTGGGCAGGGTGGTGCGATGATAGCAGTCGGCACCAGCGAAGCCGTGCTGCAACCGTACCTTGATAGGATCAACGAGGACCGCGATGGGGAGCTCACGATCGCCTGTTACAACAGCCCTATGAACTTGACCATCTCTGGTCACGAGAAGAACATAGACAAGCTGGCGGAAATGCTCGAAGCCGAGAAGATCTTCTGCAAAAGACCGAATGTTCTGAACGCCTATCACTCGTCATACATGAAGCCTGTCGCCGACGATTACAGAGAACTCATCGGTACCATTTCTGCGCCTTCGGGCGTGGCAGACAATGGAAACTATGGCAGAGTAATCACTATGTTTTCTTCTGTCACTGGCGAGGAGGTCCAGGCTCGCTTGCTGCAGGACGCCCAGTATTGGGTCGACAACCTGCTCTGCCCAGTCAGGTTTTCACAGTCTCTGCTGGCCATGTGCTCGCCGGCATCAAGCAAGAAGCCCAAGCTCCGGGTTGGTCGCAGTACTGATACGCCGCTTCAACATCTGGTTGAGATTGGCCCTCATCCTGCTTTGCAGAGCGCCGTTCCTCAGATCTTGGGCCAGAATATGGCTCTCTCTGGGATCGAATGCCATCACCTCCTCAGGCGAAGGATCTCTGGCGTGGAAACAACCCTCTCTACACTAGCCAAGCTCTTCTCCTGCGGCTACCCCGTTGATCTGGTTGCGGTCAATCACAAGAGCCATCAGTTCGAGGGAGGAAACTTTGTACAACCGCAAATGCTGGTCGATCTCCCCCCTTATCCATTTAACCACAGTCAGACGTACTGGCCTGAAAGCCGACTGAGCAAGAACTTTCGCTTCAGGAGGCACCCCCGACACGACCTGCTCGGTGCCACTGTACCAGACTGGAATGTCAATGATCCCAAATGGCGGCAGATCTTTCGAGTATCCGAGAATCCGTGGTTGAAGCACCACAAAGTCACGGGGAGAATGGTTTACCCTGGCGTCGGGTATATCATCATGGCGATAGAAGCAGCAAGACAGCTATGCGAGGACCAAGAGGCCAATGTCACCGGGTTCTGTCTGCGCGACATCGCGATCCGGTCTGCTCTTCAGATTCCTGAAACAGAGGATGGTGTTGAAGTCATGCTGTCGATGCCGCCCGCTACCGAATCGAGCCTCTTGGATTCGGCAACATGGAAACAGTTCAAGATTTCCTCCTACAACCCCGGCACGAGAGAATGGACTGAGCACTGCCGAGGCATGATCACAGTCGAGATGAAGTCACATCCAAATCCTCTTAGCCACACGCAGGCTGATGACAAGACCGAGACGCGGCAAGATAAGAGAGCAAAATTGGTTGAAAAGTGTACAGTGCCCTTTGACATGACTAGAGCTTACGCTGAGCTCGAGACCATCGGGCTCTCTTTTGGTCCTCTATTCAAGAATCTTTCCCAAGTGAAGCGAGGGGGTGGTTTGGGCGAAGCCGTCGGCCAGATCATCATCCCAGATGTTGCAGCTACGCAGCCCAAGAATTTCACCCACCCCCACATCATACACCCTGCAACGATGGATAGCATGCTTCATCTCGTGTTGGCTGCCATACAAGACAAGACCGGCCAGTCGAGGCCGTCAGAGCCAATGGTACCCGTCTTCATTGGCGAAGTGTGGGTGGCCCAGAACCTCAGCTCGCGTCCCGGCACCATATTCCACGGCCACGGCACAGTCCAGAACGTAGCACACAAGAAGCTACGCGGCTCTATATCGATCTGGGACGAGGAATCCGAATCTAAAGTCCGGTTCGGCGGGATCCAATTTGTGCAGTTACAGTCTTCGTCGGCCGCCAGCCAGAGGCGGCAGTTGAGCTTCAACATAGCCTGGAAGCCGGATGTGGAACTCTTCGACCCCAGGGAATGTGAAAAGTATCTGCTGGCGACAGTGAAGCCTATCAAGTTGCAGATCGAAACTGTCTATCGCCTGGCAGAGGCATTCAATCTAGCCTCTATTCTTTACATCACCGAGGCTCTGAGAGAGCTGCAGGATATCGTGGTAGACGATCTACCGCAGCACCTGCAGAGATACCTCGCCTGGATGAAACACCAGGACGGGATGTTTCGCCAAGATAAGATTCTACACCAGCGAGCCGGGTGGAGGATGGTGCTGAACAGCCAGACCCTCCGCGAGAAGCTGCTGGCTGAAGTGGAGAAGACTGGACCGGAAGGGCGACTGACGAATCGTATGGGTGGTAGCATTGTCCCCATCTTGCGGCAGGAAGCTGATGCCTTGCAACTTATGTTTGGCGACGGTCTGCTCGATCAGTACTATCGAGAGCTACACGGAACCGAGAACATTCACCAGCTGATTCGCTCATACATTGACCTGTACAGCTTCAAGTATGGGAATCTCAAGATTCTAGAGATCGGTGCTGGGACTGGTGGCACCACGCTCCCCGTTCTGGAGACCCTTAACCCGTCTGATGGGAACCCCAGAGCTGTCCAATACACATATACGGACGTCTCCCCAGGGTTCTTTGAGAACGCCAAGGCCAAGTTCAGGCCATATCTTCATATTGTCGAGTTTCGCCGGCTCGACATCGAAAAGGACCCATTGACGCAAGGATTTAATGAAGGGCATTACGATATGATCATTGCAGCCAATGTTCTGCACGCTACTGCGGATATTTCAAACACCCTTACCAACGCCAGGAAGCTTCTGAGAACTGGCGGAGTTCTGCTACTCCAGGAGGCGGTCAACCCTGCCCTGCTCTCTGGGCCTCTGGCTTTCGGGACCCTCCCTGGGTGGTGGTTAGGGCAGGAAGAATCACGCAAACTTTCGCCCATCCTAGATGAGTCCCAGTGGGGTGACGCTCTGAAAGAGTCTGGTTTCCGAGGAGCTGATCTGGTTCTCAAGGACCACAGTGACCAGAAGATCCACGGGCAGAGTTTGATCGTTGCAACAGCGCACGAATCATCGTCTTTACAACAAAGAAGCCTCGCTAGCTCGCCCGAGTCTGTCATCATTATCTCGTCCCCATCGTCTTCTAAATTGGGAGTGGAAGTGGAAAAGAGCCTGCGAAGTGCTGGCGTCAGTGACGTTAGGATTCTTGCCGACGACGCAGCCTTGGCGGGAACAGACTTCAAGAAATGCGTATGCATTGTGCTCCGAGAGCTCGAGACTTCTATCCTCAAAGATATCAGCGGAGAAGATTTTGAGAACATGCGCAAGCTGCTGACAACATGTAAAGATCTTGTCTGGGTAACCGGAAACACGATCACCAATCCGGACTTGGGTCTTTCAACCGGATTGATCAGAAGCATCCGGTGGGAAAGAGATCTCGACGGCTCCAACTTGGTTACTATTGCCTTTGACTCGGTGGACTCGCCGCCAGCGAGCATGGCAAGTCAGATTGCTCGGATCTTTGACTACGAATTCTGCCGACCAAGCAAGCAGCAGCATGCTGAATACCGCGTCGACAACCAGACTATATCGATCAACCGCCTCACAAACGCCCCCTATCTGGACGAATACCTCTCGGCCAAACTCAACGCCCGCGTTGCCCAGCCACAAGCAATCGGTTCTAACCCTCAACGCGCCCTGAAGCTAGGAACTGACTGCCCAGGCTTGTTGAATAAGCTGCAGTTCGTAGACTGTCCTGTATACCCCACGTCGCTGGGGCCACACGACGTCGAGGTATCTATCGCTGCTACAGGGCTCAACTTCCGTGATGTGATGTGCGCTATGGGCGAGGTAGCTGGCGACGTCCTGGGAGCAGAGGGGGCTGGGACGGTGACACGAACTGGCACTGAGGTCAGCGGCCTTGCCGTTGGCGATCGAGTTGCTCTCCTGGCCAGCTATACCGGATGCTTTGCTACTCACGCCCGCACTGTAGACAAGGCCGTGGTGTCCCTCCCGGATAATGTCGCATTCGAAGAAGCTGCAGGCATGCCCGTCATTACTTGCACTGCATACTACTCCCTCGTGGACTTGGCTCGACTACGAAAAGGCGAGTCGGTATTAATACATGCGGCGGCAGGCGGAGTTGGCCAGGCAGCTATGATGCTTGCGCAGCATCTTGGGGCTGAAATCTTCGCCACTGTATCGACAGAGGAGAAGAAGAAGCTACTGGTGGAAACATATGGCATCGTAGAGGACCATGTGCTTTATAGCCGAGACCTGTCGTTCGGCAAGGACATCATGAGGCTCACGAAGGGCCGCGGTGTTGACGTCGTGCTGAACTCTCTAGCGGGCGAGGCTCTCCGCGTCTCCTGGAACTGCGTTGCTCCGTTCGGCAGGTTCGTTGAGATTGGGAAAAGGGATATCTACTCCAATGGGCGGCTCGACATGTTCCCGTTCTCGAAGAACATTACTTTCGCCTCGTGCGATCTGGAGACAGTCATGAAGCTGGATCAGCCTTTGATGGCTAGACTGCTACAGGACACCATGCGTCTTTGGAGCCACGGCGTTTTCAGGCAGACTACACCACTGAATGTGTTCCCATACTCGAATATAGAGTCCAGCTTCAGGCTGCTGCAGTCTGGAAAACACATCGGCAAGATTGTGTTGACGTCTGCAAAGGACGATGTGGTTCCCGTAAGTGCATTATTGATTGTCCCTTGGCAAGAGAGAGAGAGGAAAAGCTAACATGGTTTATTAGGTGGTCCCACCCCCAATACCGGACTACCGCTTCCCAGAAGAGGCCAGCTACGTTCTTGCTGGTGGGTTAGGGGGACTGGGGAGAAGCATTGCCAAATGGATGGCCTCCCGTGGGGCACGACATTTCTTCTTCCTCTCCCGAAGTGGCTCTGAGTCCGAGGCAGCCCAGGCTTTGTTGAAAGAACTTGAGGCGGAGGGGTGTCAAACAGCTACCTTCGCCTGCGATGTAAGCAACGCAGACCTTCTCCAGAAGGCCATCGCGGAGTGTGCATCTACTATGCCGCCTATCCGAGGTTGCATTCAAGGAGCTATGCAGCTGAAAGACTCGGCTTTCGAAACCATGTCTCACTCAGATTTCACCGCTGCTATACGCCCCAAGGTTCACGGGTCATTCAACTTACACAAGACCCTCCCTGAAAATCTTGACTTCTTCGTACGTAGTTCTGACGCTCCCACTTTCTGCTTTGAATGCCCCCCTAAGCGCAACAATCGCGTATGACAATGACTGACATCTGGATAGATCATGCTCTCCTCAATATGTGGCTTGATTGGCAACCGAGGTCAGTCCAACTATGCAGCAGGCAATACATATCAAGACTCCCTCGCCCACTTCCGTCGACAACATGGACAAGCCGCGACCACTATCGATCTCGGTAGCATGCTCTCGGTTGGATTCATTGCCGAGCATGCCCAGACGGTAAATCCGTATGCTCTGGCGGCAGAGGCGATTCGTGAAGATGAGTTCCACGCCATGCTGGAATACCACATCGACCCACAGTACAAAAACTCGCCAGCCCAAGTGGCTGTGGGACTTGCTACCAAGGCTGCGTTCGCCAAGAAGGGAATTCCCGAGCCATCCTTCTTACGACATCCGCTGTTTACTCTCCTGCAGTGCTCTTCATCCGAGTCCGACTCTGCAGATGGCGAGAGCGAGGCGTTTGCGGCCCTGCGCACTGCTTTGCGAGCTGCCAAGTCCGCCGAAGAGGCTGTTACCTTGGTAGCAGAGATGCTTGTCCAACGCCTGTCATCTGTTATGGCACTACCGGCGGAGGATATCGACTCTAGCAAACCCATACATTTCTATGGAGTGGACTCGCTAGTCGCGGTGGAATTCCGAAACTGGTTGGCTAAGAATCTCGAGGCCGAGATCGAGGTGCTGGATATTATGGGAGATGGTAGCATCGTGCAGCTGAGTGAAAAGATTGTAACATCTAGTAAAATGCTTGCTTTTGGGGGCGGCTCTGTTGATCAAAGATAAGTGTCTTTATAGATAGAATTGCATATACCTCTTCACCCTCATTGATTAAAAATCGCCTGCGCATTGCATCATACAAGTTACAACTGATGCATTGAACTCACCCTCATCAAAGAAAGGCTCATAAACCTTCTCTGTCGTGCAATACAGGTATGCGCATGTGCCTAGCCTACGTAAGCAGGGCAAGCTATAGGGGCAGTTGTAGACAGGAGCTCCCTCCTAGAAATTAGACACATTTGCCACCACTTCAAGAGCCATGCCTATCGTTGATTAGAGCTTTGCACGACATTCTCTCCTTAGCTTTATATTCTAAGTTATAAATCG
The DNA here is from genome assembly GCA_021432625.1 of Leptodontidium sp. 2 PMI_412. Taxonomy (NCBI): domain Eukaryota; kingdom Fungi; phylum Ascomycota; class Leotiomycetes; order Helotiales; family Leptodontidiaceae; genus Leptodontidium; species Leptodontidium sp. 2 PMI_412. The sequence goes on from MU270461.1 coordinate 86,139, forward strand.
ATATTATATTTTTAAACCCTAAGTTTCTTTTCTTATACTATTATAAGAAGAGAATTCAAAAGCGTCTAGAGAAAGAAGAAAAGATATGAGTGAAAGCTATATAATACGCTTTAAATGCTTAAGATAAGAGCTTTAATTTGAGTCTAATCTAGAGTTATTAATTCTTTTATTATTAATTATTTTACGAATAGCTTCCAAATTGATTAACGCATTGCCTACCCTCACCTGATTACGCAAGGAGGTTGGGGGGGGTTAGTGCTAGCTGAACGATTATTTGCTTGCGTGATCGAATAAAGACAACATTCATCCCCAAACCGTCCCGTTTCAGGGCCTCGGCGTGCGAAGCGCCCGATACCAGGATTTGATCACTACATGTGACTTACCGATTAGGTATGGCTTAGTTGACCGCCTTAGGCAGAAAAATACATGGCTTGAGTTCTGCCCACAACCTTCGTTTGCGGCTGAATAGCCTTCCCCTAAACTATCTTCTAACAAGCGCTATCAACCTCCACTATGTCTAGGGAAAGCTTGTTATGTACATATTGTGTCCAGATTCCCTTTGACCCCGAAGAGCTCAGCTCAAAAGATGGGAGGTTGGAAAGGACCTTCCAGCTCGGCCCAGGGTCTCGGGTCGCGAGCAGCCGGTGTCCGTTCTGTAGGCTTGTCAAGCAAGCATATTACGAAAGTTATAGAGAGGCGCCTGATTTTCTTTCCGAAATTAGTGTCACGTGGGAACTACATCTAGGTCCTGGCGGCCGTGGCGCCTTCAGTACTGCGAAAGATACGTGGATCGGTTTTGCGGCCCCGGATGATGCCTCGCTGGCAAGGAAGGCTACAAACGACAGTTTCTACGTCAAGCCCACGACTGATCCTACAATAGATATCACTCAAATATTGCGCTGGATATCCAGGTGCGAGGATAATCATTCCGACAGGTGTTGGATTAAGAATCCCGAGAGGTTCACCGTGGCTTTTCCGGGTCTGGACTTGCTACGACTGATCGACGTCAAAAAGAGATGTATCGTCGAGATGCGGACCGTTCCTAAATACGTAGCACTGAGTTATGTTTGGGGATCCGTGTCCAATTTTCGACTTACCAAGGCCAATAGGAACAAGTTACTGGCGCCTGGTTCCCTGAGCAAGGTCTGGGAAATGCTGCCCAGGACTATCCAAGACGCCGCCACTGTTGTTCAGTGCCTGGGTGCTCAATATTTGTGGGTAGACTCTCTCTGTCTATTGCAGAACGATATTGAAGATCTGGGCCGGGGTGTCAATATTATGGACTTGATCTACGAACGAGCCTGGGTCACAGTTATTGCCAGCTACGGGCATGACGCTAACGCCGGACTCCCGGGTGTTCGAAAGGGGAGTAGGAGGACATCTAGGAATACCATCCAGATCAAGGCGGGTGTCTCTCTGGGTGTGGTAACTGGGTTGGACCAGATTCTCAAAGCCTCCGTGTACAACTCTAGAGCGTGGACGTAAGATCTGTCTCGCCGGCAAGTTTGGGCAGTCGATGTGAGTGTGCTAACTCGCAGTAGGTTTCAGGAACAAGTATTATCCCGTCGAGTGTTGTACTTCGCCGATACGAAGATCTTCTTTCGTTGTCGGAAAGAAGAGTTCATCGAATCCTGCATAGACCGCCATTCTGTGCCTTCATCTACCATGGTAGGCGCCACTGTTGGCTCCTTACTGCCAGAGGCCATTCGTGGGGACGAACCCCTGTTCGACTATAGCGTTATGCTCTTTTATTACACTGCGCGCGTTTTAACAAATCAGGAGGATGCGCTGCGAGCCATGGCCGGAGTTATCCGGCGATTTACAGAGGTGATGAAGTGCAGGTTTTTCGAAGGCCTCCCTACTGTATTGTTCGATGTATTCCTCTTATTCCGCGGCCGCCTATTGCACCGACGACCTTCATTTCCAAGCTATTCGTGGACAGGTTGGCGTGGTGGAGTGGATTTTGAGATGTCTGACTTCTTCGTTGGGACAAATGACTGGCTTAGAGACCGGACGTGGATTATCTGGTACAAGCGGAGTGCCTCAGGTGTGACTAATCTCGTCTGGGATCCTGAGGCTAATGAATCATTCCCGTCCCAAGATTTGACCTACAAAGGATACCGGAAGAGGTGTCCTTTTTCTGCCCGCTGTCAAGCTTTAAAGCATCTAGATACAACGCGAACAGCCCCCACACAGGACATGGTGTTCTCTCGCTCTGTCCCACCGTATGCGATGCTCCAGTTCTGGACCCTTGCCGTCTTCTACACGATTGGGGACGTCGACGAGTTCAAGGGCATAGGTTATCTTCTCGATCGGAATCAAATCAAGTGCGGCAAGGTGTTTCTTGACAGCTTCGAAGAGTCGACCTTTTTCGAACAACCGGGACCGTTTGAGGCCATCCTCCTTTCTCAAGCGAGCGATGTGAAAGATTCTGGAGAATTAGAAACGTGCAGCAGCGAATACTATCCGAAAAAAAGCGACGAGCAATGGAGGCATTATAATATCCTTCTCCTAGAATGGCATGATGGCATCGCCGAGCGTCGAGGTATCGGTCATGTCTTTCAACGAGCGATTGAGAATAGTTTGACCCCCGGACCTATTTGGAAAGAGATATTCATGGCTTGAGGCTCTATTTGTATCTATTGTACCCTCTAATTTTAGCAATTAGTATTGCTAATAACTATATATACTTGCTACTCTTTCACCTTTATATACTTTTAATAGTAATGTATTGTAGCTGAGATTAAGCTCTCACTAATTGCGCCATCGGGACCAAAAGATCATAATATTTAGCGCAAGCTGAATACGCTTAACACCGTACATATATACTACCAGCTATTATCACGTGCCCTTACAATTAACCCTTAGTGAGCCCTTAATACCGTTAATATATCTCAATTTACTTCCGAATATGAGATATCTATACTAAAAACACTAATTGAAAACACTTAAAGAAATGACCATTTCATACGCGACTACAACTTCCCTCTTCAATCTTCCTGCACTATTTGTGAACTGCTCTTTCAACTGTTTCTTCTTATATATTCCTTTGTATAATTATTATTACTTATATATTGCGAACTGATTCTGCTTGTTGTTTAAAAATAACTACTTTACTTAGGTCTTGGATAATTGGTTTATTATTTGTTCTAATGGATTAGTTAGTAATATTTACTTCATATTTACTTTCCTATTTTTATTTATTATTACTATTAATTTCTTGAATAACTCTTCTTTTGCCTCCTTAATTAACTCATAAATTATACCTCGGAATTGGCTTATATTAAATCAAACCTTAAGATATAAAATATTATTCCTAATTTATTAGATCTTCTTTTAATAGTAATACTAATGCATTGAATTGAAATTATATAATTAATTATAATATTACTATTGCATAGGCTTGCGATTTTTATTATTATAAGTAATGATTATAAATAAACAAATCAAACCCTGGATTAAAATGTAATAATTTAATACTTTCTCTCTAATTACCTTTAGACTTAAACTACGCTCTTGGTATTATATAATAGCTTCCTTTCATTACTTATATACCTCTTAAATCATTATTGATTGGGTTAACTTAATTACGATTAAATATCTAGGTATATAATCCTTAGTATTTAATTACTTATTATCTTCCTATATTCCTAAAATAATTAATTTAATATCGAAATTTTTAACCGTAAAATTTACGACTGGATCCGATCTATTTACTCAATCTTCTCATCTGATTCCTCTCCTTCCTTTTTTCTTAAATCCCTTTCTTAATCCTCTCTTTACTACACAAATTCCCTAATATTTATCCATACGTTATTAATGGTTATTTACTGCCTCTCCATTAGCTTATACGCCAATTACTTCTTAAGTTTAATATCTTTAGATTAGAATTCGTAATATATTAATTACTAATATATCTTCGTATACAATATTATAGTAGTAATATTTATTTAATTATATTTATTATTATAATAAATGAAAATAATTTATTAAATCTTTAACTTATATAAGAGGTTTAATAAAGTAACAAAGGAAAGTACCTTAAATCTTATTACTTTGATAAATTAATTAAGACTTAATATACTTTGTTATTTTCGCTTATTATATAGAGAATCGTGATCTAAGCTTTCGCTTTAAATTAGTAAGGGACTATGAAGTGAAAAGGAAGAAATCGGAAATAGAGATTAAAATATAACTATTATGATAATAATTATAATCATTAAAAAAATAGTATTAAGATGTTGAACAAGTTACAACAAAATCGGAAATTGATTAACATTTATCTTTTATAAAGTTAAAGTTTATTTTTCCTACTAATTTAAGTTTAAACTATTACTTAAGCTTTAAATATAATAAATCTTTTTTATAATTCTCAAATTTTATTATAAATTGATAATATAATTAATAATAATAGATATTTTAAAAATTTGCATTATTATAAGAAAAATAATATTGTTTATTTATTGTTATACTCACTTGGCGCTATTATTAGTCACAAGATTATATAAATTAAAGTCTTTTGTTACTTTTAAATCCAGTTTTAAATCGTAATAAATTAAAACCTTACTTATATCATAATTAAGAGCTGTAAATAACCAAAATAAACATATACGTAATTTAAGAATTTAATAATATTTATTTACTTTCGTACTTAATACCACTCTCACCTTAATCGCAAGTCATTTATTATAACTAATTTAATCTACTAATATAACTAACTACAATTCCTTACTATAATTAATTATAATCCTTAATTAGTCTTATTATTATAATAATTACTATTATAGTTTAATATAATAATATTTTTAATAAGATACGACTTACTATGTTAGCCCTATTAATAGGATTAATTAACATCACGCATTATTATAAATACAACCAATTAATAAAAGCGTTATTATATAATACGTATATAATTAAGACGAGGCTCCCGCTGCTACCTTAACTAATTAGTAAAAGCGTTATTATATAATGCGCGGGTAAATACTATTAAGGTACTGCCTTATATATTAAACAAGTTTGTGCGACTTCATCCCTAAGGCCTGTCTCCGTCGCGAGCATAAGCGCCGTCTTTCCTTTGATATCCTTTACACTCTTTTCGGCCCCTTTCTCCTGCAGGAGTCTTACAACCTCCATGTTCCCTTGCGATGCCGCACATAGAAGCGGCGTTCGCCCAAACTCAAATTCCTTTGACTCAATATCCACAGAATTTGTTTCGAGCAGCATGGTTACGACCTCTTCACGACCCAGCAAAGCAGCCATTAGCAGTGGCGTACGGCCATCCACATCCGATTTCATGTCGGGCTCGACACCTTTATCGAGCAAGTCTCGCACCACTCTCTCCGGTCGCCAGGCTGGTCGATAAGTCAGTTAAGTCAGTATCAGTTGACTAAATCACCACGACTAACTGACTGACATAAATAAGGCAACTGACGAGCTTAACTGATTAAATTAATTAGTACTGATTTCAATTGAATATAATTTATAAAAATCAGACATCTAGTAGTATAGCTTTAAAGGCTCTAGCAATTTCAATAGCTCCACGATTTTGCCAATTCTTTAAACACTCTTAGTGCTATAATATCTCTCCTGACAAATTAGAGCTCTCTGTAGTAGTTTGTTTAGAGCAAGAAGAAAAGACTCTTTCGCACTCCGAGCTTATAGCAGGTATAGCTAGAAAATTAAAGGCCATTTGAGCTAGTTGTGGCCACTCGGCCTCTCGTAACCTCTAATACTCTATAACTCCCATATACTTAACAGGTAGCTCTTGAAGATAATGGAAATATTAATCTCTTCTATTAGAAACAACTATATTACGCGGCCTACTAATTAAAGCCGCGGCGTTAAGGATACTCTTTAAGTAATCCTTTTCTAAAGAAGGTACGGCAAAAACTAGTTCTGGAAATAAAGTAACACAAGAAACAACTATTGCGCCTTTATATTACTCTTCTTATAGTTTCTTAAACTTAGATTTCGTTAATACAAGGAACGGAGCTAGGTTCCCTTTCTAATTCTTCTCAAAAAAGGACTATTTATATAAGGGATAGAGAACTATTGACGCTTGCTACGCTAGAGAATCGTCGGTCTTTTTATATTACTTTAAGCACGCTTACTAGGCCAAAGTAATTAACTGTTATATGCCTTCGTAGTCGTTGAATTAGTGTTGTTTTGACTGAGTTTCTAGAGCCTCAAAGTGCGCTATAATATACTCTAATACAATTAGAGATTCCTATAGAGCACTATATGACGGTTCTAAAGCTCCTTCGCTCATCTTTACATTTCCTTCCAGACCTTTAGTAAGTAAAAACAGTGGCTGAAGCTAATCCCTAATGATTTCTAAGGTCTCCCACTCTTCTGAAGACAGGTAGTCGTTATTGAATATCTCTTGATCGTCTAGTTCCGTAGAGACGTGTAACATGACGGCATATTCGGTGAGAGCCTGGCGTAGCTCAATACCTCTGCGCACTATTAAATACGTGGCATTCTAGCGTACACCTCCATCGAGAACTAACTTCCATTCCTTCCCTGCTGCCACACTAATATTAAGCTGTAATTAAAGGGCCAGAAACAACGTGGTTCTCTTGCTAGAGGCCATAATATGTGCTACTAAGTTGTGTAACTTTCTAACCTCTCCTCTACGCCGCTAAAGCTTTCGACGGTCAGCTGGCCCTGCCACTATATAATCGTTGGCCCAAGAGCTCTAATCTTGACCAAATAAGTAGGCCTCAGCAATTAAATTAATGACGTGACCTATACAACGTAGTCTCTTCTCTTTATAATCGAACCCCCACTGCTTTCCAAGCTCTACGAGAGTCGTATTATTATTCGTCGCGTTATCAAGCACAAAGTGGCCTAGGTTACTGGCGTTAATTCCGAATCGAGTGAGAAGTGGGAGGAGTATAGAGCATTGATCTAAGATTTTTGATTAGAGGACGCGACAGGAAACTAAATAATAAGTTACATACTAACTCCTGTCTTTTTATACCCTAGGAGCTCTAGTAGGCCTATGAGACGCGTGCAGGACTCGTATTAATTGTTAATAAAGTGAACTACAACACTAAGTACACTAAGCTTCTCTCTCTTTAATCCCTAACTATTAAAAGTGAGAGTTATCTTTGACTTAAAGCTACGAATCTCTTGTATAACTTAAGGCTCTATATATTAGAAAAGATCGTGGATCTACTATTCTATAGTAGAGTGTATATTTGGCAAAACATTAACTGTCTCGATATTCGCAATCTTAAAGTAACGTTTTAAGCGTTTAGAAGTAGCTTTGCGGTGTTTAATACTGTCACAAATAATCTACTCTAAAAACGCGTTAACGAATTCTTGTTAACGGAAAGGGATTACTTCGTTATAACTCTTACTAACGACCCCTGAGGCTTAAGCGCGTGTAGGTTCTGTTAATATTATTCTCTATGTATTTCCTCCTGTATCTAACATATATATATCTTATATATAGCGCTCGGCGTTACTTAAAGTGTTAGCGTTAAAGTAAAATTCGCGATTCTTAGAAAATTTAGTATTATAGTAACCTTTAACGATTAACACTTAATTTATAGATTTAATAAAGAAACACATATAAAGCTTATAGCACTATATAGAGTTATTAGATGCTTTCGTCGTGTCTTTAAGGTGGTACTTAACTTTCTATACCCATTAACGAAGCTTCCTCTTTGTTACACCTGCTATAACAAAACTAGTAAGTAACCTAGTTAATTGAACCTTGCGATTATTAAATAAAGGCTCTCTAAAGTCGTACGGAGAGTATTCTTTGTGATTAATATGAGTTAGAGGCTTACTGGGGTCGTAGAAGGTGGTGTAGGTAGGCGTTGGACGAAAACAGCGGTCACGAAGGGGCTTTTTTCCTGACGATTTAGGGGCTATTATAGCCTGAAATGGGTTAATTATAAAAGGTATAGAAGAAGCTCTTAATTCGTCGTCTGCGATAACTACAGGGGAAGCGTGCGAAGAAGCCATAGTGCTGTATTTAATGGATTAATTATGACGAAGTGTAGCTAAACTATAAAGTTGGGCAATAGCGGGCAAGATTATATAATCTAAAAGTGGCTATTTCGGCCGTTTGGGCCAATTAGAGGCCTTTATTTGGGCCCGAGCGAGCTTAATCTGTGCGGGGCATCACCTAAAAATTAGCCTAGCTGCTACTACTAAACTGACCCTATTATGAGGATTTTCTTACCTCCTAACTTATAAGTTGAAATCAGTTGAGTATATAGCCACTGACTTATTAGGGTTAGGGCTAATAGCTGACTTATTAGATAATTTAGGGTCACTGACTGAAGTCAGCTTAACTAGACTGACTTATCGACCAGCCTGCCGGTCGCTCTACAACAGCTTGCATCAATTGCGCAATTGGCAACCACCGCTCCTTTATACCATCGATGGCATTCTGTTCGAGGAGGAACTCGACGGAGGCCACGTTTCCATTTCTCGCCGCGGACTCGATCAGAGCAGCCACATTGGCAAGTCGTAGCCCTCTGTCCACAGGATACGCAGTACTGTGCATTCGCCTCTGCCTTCCTTAGGGTCAAGGCACGCGGCATTTTTCCAAGTTTGCTCCGTCGGTGCAAGCGTCTTGAATTTTCCGAGAAAGTAAGCTGATGTCTTGCTCTGACCTTCTATGGCCGCGGAATAAGTTGCTTCGGAGGGAACAAAGCCCTTGCTGCGTTTCAGCAATAAGTCCAGTTTTTGCTTGGCTGTCGATGTTGCGATTATAAGCGGACTCTGGAAGCATTCCTCACTGGGAGCGATCTCGAGATCTCGACTGAGCAGAAACTCCAGAACATCAGGATCCTCATTAGAAGAGGCCGCGATCAGCAGATCTTGAGTGACCTTCGCCTGCGTACACGTGTTCCACAGTAACTCAAACTCGGGTTTGTTGACTCGCTCAGCGGCTGCAGTCACGAGGTCCATATCTACAATAGCGTTTGGATTCCTCTCGAGAAGAAGGTCGATTGCACACTCGCCTTGATTTTGGATCCAGTTCCTAGCTGCAAACTCGAGTAACTCCTGCGACATCTGCAGTGCAGGCTGGTGGTCTAGTAGACATCGAAGCATTTCTTTGTTACCATACGTGATTGCAGAACGGAGCACAGTTTCATTGATGTCTAGGGTCGGATCATGGGCAAGAAGCAGCTTTGTCACGCCCACAGCTTGCTCGGGTGTTGTGTTGTTCGCCGCATAGAAAAGACAATCCCACGTCACATCGAGATCTGGCTTTCGCTTCAAGAGATAATCCGTGATTTCTGGGCCGCAGTTGCGATTCTTTGCGGCAATCTCAAGTATATCTTGTGGAATCTCCATGTTGGGGTCTTCACGGAATATGACATCCAGATCTTCGTGTTGCTATTGGATACCGCTTGTTGAAGGACTTGCACAGGGATGCGAGGTTCATCGAACATTTCCAAAAGCGCTTCTAGTGCTTCCTCGCCATAATTTGCCGCGGTTGAGGCTAACATTTCAGGCGTTGCTTTGAGCTCTGGCTCTTGCTCATGAAGGTACCGCAAAACATCAGTACTGGACGCCCACGCCGCCAATCGGAGAACATTCTCCGTGACCTCCATGTCGACGTCCTGGTCAAGAAGCCATGCGATGAGCTTGCTACTCTGCAACATGGCGGCCGCCTCAATCATCTCTTCGGTGATTGATACCTCGCCTCCTCGCTTTAGCAGCACTTCCAGTAGCTCGATGCTACCCTCTTCGGAAGACCGTGCACTATTCCGAATCACCTTGAGTATGATCTCCTCTGAGTCCTCAAGTTCATTGTTGTGCTCGAAAAGTATTTGCGTGATCTTCACATCAGGAATAGCATAAAACAACGGCGTATGACCGTAGATGTCTTTGATTTTCAAGTCTTCTCCTTTGTCGAGTAGCTGCCGAACGACTTCAGAATTGTGGTACCGGCATGCAAGGTGAAGTGGCCCCAACCCGTTCTCATTGTGCTTTGACTGTAGAGGCGGAGGGCCTTTTTCAATGACTTCCTGTATACCGAAGACGCAAGCGAGAAACCATGGATTTGGAGGCTCGCAGAAGCAATCGTCAAGAGCTTGGCGAAGATCCCAGTATTTTTTTGTCTGCTCAGATCCTGTCCATTGGATATTGCGACTCAAAGTTCGAGCATCGTTCATCCAACTTACAAAGGCTGGATTTGTGCGACGTCGGAGTAGGAACGAGGTGATCAGAGCGGGGATCTCAGACGTTTGACGTAAATCGCCCGCGTACTGGAGATGAAGTGGCCAGAATAGTGCGGCATAATCATGCAGGTTATGTTGTCCTTCACCCGCTGAATCGGAATTTGTTTGGGCTGTTGAAACCGCACCACGAGCACGTCTAGCCACAAGATTTATCTTGGGCTTGGTCAGGTATGACAGACAGACCTGAGCAGCGGCTGTATTGATTGATGGAACGCTATAGTCAGGTCGAGTCTCGAGGTATTCGCGAACGGACTGGTGGGGAAATCGAAAAATCCCCAGCTCTTTATCCTCGACAACGAGGTTGCAGCAAAGTGTTGCCAGGGCACCAGCGTCCAAACTTGGTTCCTTCGGTAGAAAGATTGCAGTGAGGAACGATGTCGTCGACAACGGCTGTAGACTGCAAGTGAGGAGCTTCAAAGCTCTTTCAGCCAAGGCCTTGCTCTCTGAGCCAGAATGGCTGATCTGCTCGTAAATCTTTCCATAGACAGCTGCAAGTCCCTCTAATGGTTCGGAAAGCGTATTGAGGACATCTCCTTCGGTGTTAATACCCGGGCCAGTGATCCTCTGTAGCTGAAGGGCGACCCAGCGGAACATTCCTTGTGCACCTTCAGTCAGGATCTGGATAACCTTCTCCTTCAGGTCTGGGCTGACATTCCCGGAAAACAGCTGGATCAGTTTCGGGTTCTTCGCAACTTCAGACCGCACAAAAGCATTGATATCGCCCGAATTCTGTCCAATTTGTATTTCCTGATGTGGAACGGTTTTCAGCCACTCGAACATCGCTTTATCATCTCGGCTGGTCAGGAAAAGCCGGAAACGCTCGTTTCTCCCCATGATGGTTCCAAGATGCCCTAACAATGCCGGGATATCGTTGCATTCATCTAATGCATCGATCACAACCGTCAAGGATGCTAAATCAGTCACAAGCTCTGCGATCAGGTTGAGGGTATCATCAATTCCCAGATCGCGGGCCAGAGTTCCGCCAACTGTGAAGGCTTCATACCGCTCTACGGCCTCTGTTCGCACCGTCGAACTTGGCTGGTGATAGGCAAGCTGACGTGCCAAGCACCTGAGGATCTGACCAGGCTCGGCGCGTTCTGGTTCAGCGGTATCCCGAACACAGTAGAAGTAGATGAGGGCATTGACAGAAGGCTCAATCGACTTGCTGAAATAATCGACGACTAAGGATGCAAGCTTTGTCTTTCCTGCGCCGGGAATTCCGTGCAGCCAGAGAACTGGGGGCAGCGCAGTGTTATTCCACTGTCTGAATGCGCCGTTGTTGAGAAGCCACTGCCCAGTTTCTGCAAGCCGGCCATCCCTTGCGCGATCGTGATGGCTTGCGAAAGGGATTAGGGATATCCATTTCAGGATATCGATTCGCTTGCTGGCTCTAACGGTGTCGCTGATTTCCGAAACATCAGTTGCAATGCTTTCAAGCGGGACCTTCCAGCTCTCCAGCTTCAGCGCAAGATCCTGCTGGCTTTTACTCATCAAAAGTGTGTTCTCATCCGAGTCTTGTTTATCAATCAAGCGTGCGTCCTGCTCGATGACAAGGCGTTTCTTATCGACGGTTGAGATCATTTCATCAACTCCACCTATTTGTACAGTTAATTGCTTCATTTCTTGGATCTATGTCGGTTCTCTTCAACCCACCTTCATTGAAGATAGCTTTGGCGAAGCGCGTAATGGTGTGCTCGCTATAGTAATCTCTAGCCTCAGCTAGGAATCCAAACAGCTTTGCGTAAGTCTCGACAAGCGTGTTGGCAAGTTGGTCTCGTGCTTCTGAGCTCCGGGTCAAGTAGACCACTTCAAAGAGCGTGTAGAAATGAATCTCGCGCGCGACATATTCCATACCAATCAACATGGCGCCGTATTTCTTGAAATCTTTGCCTGCGATCTACACATATCGTCAGCGAACACCTACATAACGAGGTCAGATGTCGTCCTCACTTCAACGAAAAACTTAACGCAGGCCCATGGCATGCTTGCATGCCCCGAAACATCTAGGCTTACAATCCAATCCGCCACATCTTGAAATTTCTGAATCCACCCCGTGATTTTGTCCAGCAGTTCCCTTACGACAACTTTCTTGCCTCGAAAAAGAAAGCTCCACCGCTTGTCCTGGCATTTGGTTTTCTGAGCCTCCACTTCCCGGAGCACTGCGAGCGCCGGCTTGCCTGGGTCCGTGCCAACTCTATTGGCGGAAGACGGTACGGGGATGGCGACAAGTTTTCGCTGATCTTCGAGCAAGGACTCCAGAGCTTCCGCCCAGAGATCGCGGGCGAGCTTGTACGGTTCGTGAATAGAGGCCGCCATCATTATATGTTAGTTTTGAGCCATGGAAAGTAGAAAACTTGGGGAGTTTGACTCTTTATCTATATTACGGTCAGCTGAATGAACCATCTCAGCCCCGCGCCCGTATCGGGATAGCTGCATTAGAAGCGCAGGTCTAGAACTCAGCGCAAGTAGCTAGTGGCAGACGGGCATCCTGCGCCAGGCTGAGAATGATTCGCAGCAGTTTCAAGACGATAAGAAGAGGGTGGAAGTAGCGTTGTATTCGACCAATCCAATCTAATCTAATCCAGACCCCCTGGATTGGGAAACACTTGTTATGCGCAGCGGTGCCTCTAGCGGTGCCTCTTGCGGTCCAGGTAAAGGTTTGACGGCTTCTATCCTAACAGGTGTATTGGGAGGAGGTGGTGAGTGCTGTCGAAGGAGCAAATTCAAACGGCTTTTGCAATGGTTGTAATAGTGTGGATATAAGTTGAGGTCGTGACTAGGCATGGTTTGCTGAGGCTTGAGTAGATTGATTAATATTGATTCCAAGATGCTTTTGAAATATATTCGTATTATTCAAGGAAATGAGTTCAAAATGTTTAAGATGATTTAAAACTTCGTCCAGGACGAATTGCATTGGACAACGGCGCAATGCACGGAAGAAAGTATAGCCACGAGTTGTGATATTACGACCAGAGAAGCGAGATGACTGGGATCCGGTTGGAGGGTTGATATTCTTTAGACGCGAGTCTTGTAAATTATAATAAGCCACGCTCCAGGCTGGGCTTCTTTCGCTTCAGCCGTTGTTTGTTTTGACATGATGTCCGGTGGGGGTCCTAAGCTAAGACAGAGCTTGGTACTGTAAGTAAGTGGTACAAAGAGAAAAGGAATAAAATGCTTACTTAAGATAAAGTATCCTATAATGCGATATAACATAATGTGATGCGATGTAGTATATTAGGATGTGATATGATGATTCGGTGCTTGCGTTTGTTTGTTTGTTCGTACATGTTTTAATATTCATCTTCGATTTTCGTTCACTATCTTATCTCTAATCAATAATCAATACTACGAAGTAAAACATAAGGGATAAGCTTTACAAAGCCTTAAATGACGTACTAGCAGCTTTATTAGAAATATGGGCTGTGCTGCGTTGATCTCTGTACCTGCGTACTTATGATCACGCTGCCCCTATTTCCCCTATTACTCTGTACGCTCTCTTAGATAGAATTCTACATACTTTTCTATTATAGTAGTAATTTTAATTGTTTAGAAATTAACCTCAATACTACTTAGAATTAATTAACACTTGTTGTAATCGATTCAACACACGTCATACGTTATATATACTCTCTACGAATCAAATTAAGCCTCAACACGTCTATTAAGTCAACTGTCGACTCTTTAGCTCTCTACTATGCCTATAATATCAAAGTCATCGAAATCATCGACTAAGTCGTCAAAGCTAGTCTACGACAACTTCTACGAATGGAAGCTAGAGACTTAAAAGGAGCTAACTGCCGCCGGAATTTCAGAATAAGTAATTGACCCTCCGGCACTACTGGCAACAGCGTCTCTCTAATTAACTTAAAGAAAGGAGTAAAAGGAGGCTCAGAAAATCATTGTTTTTAATCTTTCTACTATTATATTTAAGAAGTACTAAAATCTCATAAACGCTAGAGACATAAAGGTACTGTGGGACGTACTTCAAGCCGCAAGGACTGCCCACTCGTCTAGAGCTTAATATATCGCTAATATTAAGGAGGAACTAAGTAAAGAAGTATATAACCCGTTCATCGAGAGTGCTAACGACTACGTCTCTCGTCTACGGAAATACAGGCTTAGGCTCTCTAGCGATACTTATCTATTCACTAATGCTGATATTAAGGCAAAGCTAATTATATTACTATTAAGGCTAAGAGATTGGAAAATAATACGTAATACATTATAGAATAACCTTAGAGACTTAAAAGTAATACTCCACTAGCTAATTGAGTATCAACTATAATAGAAGGACGAGCTAAAGGTAATGCCGATTATAGAACTAACTATAATAAAAGCCAATTGGGTGGCGAATAAGGGCAGAGGCAGGGGTAGAGGCTATAAAGGCTACAAAGGCAGAGCTAGGGGTAGAGGAGGTTAGAGAGGTAGAAAAGTAACAAGAGACCACAAGGACGTATTAAGAAGGGTAAAAAAGACCGCAAAATTAGACAAGAACTAATACGTAAAGTATAAGAAGTTTAGCTATTAGAAGAACGAATACAGGAGCAAGGAGACAGCTAACGTAGCCGCAGATTAATCAGAGACCTTTAAACCTTACTTTACAGACCGTATATACCTTACGGAAGAAGTGTAATAGGCCTACACTAGTATTACGGCCGCAAATTAATAGAAATTAGACTCTAGAGCGACTAAACACTTCTCTAGTGTGTATACTGACTTTACAAGCCTCAAACGCTAGAGAAATATGTAAGTAAAGATAGCTAACAATTAATATTTATCTGCGGAAGGCTATAAAGACGTGTAAATCAATGGCATAACCTTATATAACGTCTAGTATATACCTGACTTTAGAAGTACTAGGCTACTGTCGATTAGTACACTTATAAAGGACGGAATTAATACTATATTTAATAACATAGGGGCAAAGTGTTACAAGGATAATAATTTAGTACTCTCTACGACGAAAACCAGTGGCTTATACGTTTTAAACTTAAATACAGAGGCAAATATAGTCGGAATAGTCAGAACAAAGCCATCAGAACCACTAGTGCCAGAAATACACACTATAGAGAGCTCATATGACGACCAAAATCAAGAAACGATACTGGACCTAATACATAAACGGCTTAGCTATATAAACTACTTAAAAATAGTTAAATTAGAGGCAGTCTCCGGATACAGGATAAAGCTAAGAAAGTAGATAATCTATAAGGGGGAAAAGAGCTATAAATTATGCCTAGCCAGTAGAATAAAGAAGTATTTCATTAAAAAGACCGACACTAAAGCTAATACGCTACTGTGCCGGCTACACGCCGATATTTCAGGAATCTAGTGCTAGTCAATTAGGGGGTACAAGTATTACTTAGTCGTAGTAGACGACGTAACACGAGTATACTAAGTACGGCTATTAAAGGACAAAACAGCCGCTGTAACATAGCCGGAAATTAAGCTGTTAAAGACTTAATTAGAGCTTTAAAAGGGACAAGTAGTCGTATATTAGCGGACTAATAATAGTAAAGGAGAGTTTAGAAATGCCTTTATACGCTGGCTATAAGAGCTTAGTATATAATTAGAGCCATCGCTACTATATAAACAATCGCTTAATAAGGTATTAGAGTATTAAATATACTAATTATCTAAGATCGTCTGGTCTATACTATACGACGCTAAATAGTCAGATAGTCTCTAGTGCTATGCCGTAAAGTATATAGCTAGGCTTAAAAACAGGAGACTGACAAAGGCACTACTATATTAAGGGGTAAAAGGGCTAACGCCGCTAGAGGCATAAGAAGGTACACTAGTTAGCTTGTTGTATTATAAAGTATTTAGAGTAAGAATATAGCTATTGTGAAGGGGACAAAGCCCAATCGTATCGACAAAAGAGCCAAAAGTAGTATTCGTTGTATATGTTCTGTGGATGCAACTCTACAGCTGGCAGCCGGCCATATAAAGGGGTAGTCAAGTCAGCTGACAAGCTCTCACGTGCCATCCCCACCACACTATTAAGGCCAAAGGTAACGTTCCCTAGGAAGCTAGAGCCAAGAATACTGTGACGCTTGCCCTAGAAAGACGGCAGTCACGTGTAACTGACGCCTCACATATCAACACAGGACATATGACGATACTAAGCATTAACTTAGAATCTACAACTATAGAGGAAAGAAGGTAAGGAAAGAAGAAGTCTATATATAAGAGGTCGGTATGCCTAGTACTATGGTAATCTCGGTACGTCCTGATCGGGCAATACTAAGTGGAGCCGGTGGAAATGAGGCTCTAGGCTTGGCCGATCGTCACACTACCCCCCCCTCCGGAAAAAGCTCGTCCTCGAGCGTTGGTCTATTTCCTTGTTACTATTGAGGTCGTCGTAGTCGTTAACACTATCTTCTTATACTTTGATCTATTTAAGTAGCTTAGTAGGGGGTCTTACTTACTCGGGGTGACTAAGGTGGAAATCCCTGACTTTGTACGGAGCGTACTTGAGGTCAGAGGCATTGTACTAGTCTAAGTCAACGTCTTAATTGAGCTAAGTGACACGGTAAGACAGAGTCTTGCCCTTCTTACGGCAAGTAAGCACTTTTTCCAGTTCTTACTTGTCGTCGCCTGTAATATTAATCGGCGGGGGGGCATCCTGCACTTGGCCTAGTAGGGGGTCGTTAGGGTCTCGGCGTAGCTTGCTAGCCGGAAAGACGTTGTGGACCTTTATACTCGCTGGCAATTCTAGGCGGTACGAGTGTCTTACCTTCTCGAGTACCTTAAATAGTCTATTAGTTAGTATATCTAACTTCTTAGAGGGACGGAGTGTCTTGAAGTAGCGTATGTCGAGCCAGACTAGGCTGTCTTTATTAAAGTCGATATCGCGGCGAGAGGCGTTGTAGGACCTGGCTATCTTGGCTTGGGCTATAGTGAGGTTTGACCGAGCTATGTCTTATGCTTTCTTATAGCGTTAAGTATAGTTAATGGCTTGTTAAGTGTTTAACTTATTAGTGGGGGTAGCTGAGTCTAGTAAGTCAATTTTCTAGTCCTAATTTGTGCGTAGTGCGTATCTATAGACTACCTTAAATAGAGAGAGTCCCCTTAAGGAATCGTGTGGGAGGGACATTTAGGCGTAGTCTATAATAAGGAGGTACTTTGACTAGTCGTCTTAGTAGTACGTAACGAAAGGTCAGAGTCGTTTCTGTAGGTATTAGTTGTACACTTCGGTCTAACCGTCTGTCTGTAGGTAGTTAGTAGCGGACAGCTGTCTCGTGGTTCCGAGGATCTTACTAAGGGCAGTCCAAAACCTAGAAATAAACTGGGGGCCTCTATTAGAAGTGATAGTTAAGGGAGCGCTAAAGTAACAATATATATAATATATATACATAATAACTAGCTTCCGAGTATTTATCGTCTTCTAGTAAGGGATACTAATCGCTTGTTTACTAAATCTATTAATAAAGACAAGGACGTTGTCAAATTTATACTTGTCTTTAGTGAAGGAGTAGTAGTCCACGGTAATATATTCTTATAGTCTAGACAAGACAGGGAGAGGATAGAGGAGTCCGGGCTTTTTATCCCGGGGGACTTGAATTCGTTGGCAAGTATAATAGTTACGGCAATATTATTAGACTGTCGACGTGATTTTATGCCACTAGTACTAAGAAGAGAGTATTTAGATTGTCTTCTTAGTACTAGGGTGCGCTGTAGTGACTTAATTATAGACCTCTTATATAAGGAGGGTTTAGAAGTGATTGACATCAGGGACTAAGAGGCGGCCGTCGTGGAGTAAGAGGTCACCCTCCAGGTTGAGTTTACTTAGAGAGCTTAATATAGCTTATTTACGTAAAGCCTATAAAGAAGGAATAGTGTGATTAGCTTCTAAGATTTATTATACGACAGAGAATATTAGTGTGAAGGCAGCGAGCTTAACGTCGGCTACTAGCGCGTTAGCGTCGTCAGGCGGCCGCAACTCTATAGACAGTAAGTTAAGGTCAACTTAGTCTTAGCGTAAGAGTTATTAAAGGCGTTAAGTCTTCTTTATAGAGTTCTGTTAATTTAACTTGTCTAACTTGCGGGAAAGTGCGTCTATTAAGGGGTTATAGATTCTAGGGCGGTACGTGATTATAAAATTATAGTCCGCTAGAAGCTCTGCTTATTATACTTACTTAGTATTTAATTACTTAGAGGTTATAAAGTATTTTAAGGCCTTGTGGTCTATTATAACACGGACTTAGTAGGGGGCTCTTATTAACTTAGCACGCTAGTGCCTAAAGGATCTGATAATAGCTAGTATCTCTTTGTCGTGTATTACGTAATTGAGTTTAGTAAGTAATATAGTCTTTAAAAAGAAAGTAACAGGGAACTAGTCGTCGCCGTGTTATTAAGAAAAGACTCCGGCCATAATATTATTACTAGTATCTGTCTCTAGGAGGCAAGGTAAATCCTGTTAGTAGTGTCTTAAGAGAAGTGCAGACGTAAGAGTGTGTTTTAAGAGGTTAAAGGCGTCTTTACACTCTATAATAAAGTAAAAGGGAACGTTATTCTTAGTTAGTTAAATAAGAGGTTTCACTATAATATTATAGTTACGGATGAATCTCTAGTAAAAGTTACAAAAACTAAGGAAAGACTATATACTTTTAATAGAGCTAAAGTAAGTCTACTCACGAATAATAAAGACCTTCTCGGGATTAACTTTTAGGCTAGAAGTTAATATAATAAATCCTAAGTACTTAGTTTGTGTTACTCTAAACTTATACTTCTTTAGGTCGACTTGTAGCCTAACGTTGTTAAGGCGTTAAAGTACTTTTCTAACGTGGAGTTAGTGTTATAAGAGGTTTTTAAAGTATATAAGAATGTCGTCTAAGTACGCTATATAGAAATCATTAAGGTAATCGAAGAGAATATTATTTATATAGCGCTAGTAGGTGGCAAGGCCATTAGTCAGGCCAAATAAAAGAACTTTACACTTATATACGCCGTACTTCGTGCGGAAGGTAATGTACTCCTCTAATACTAGGTCTATTTAAATTCAGTGAAAGGCTTGACGAATGTCCAATTTAGTGAAGATACAAGCGTTAGTTATACGAGTTAGGGTCTTATTAATTAGAGGTAAGGGGTATCGGTCCTTCCAAGTGAGGGAATTCAGCACTCGAAAGTCAATACATAACCACAGGGAGCTATTCGGCTTCTTAATAAAGAGAATAAGGGCAGTGAATAGTACTTAAGACGGCTTAATAAATCCTTTATCTAAGTTATCCGTAATATATTCCTTAATAGCCTCAAGTTCTTTAGTCGACATCTTATATAATAGCGAATACTTAAGTACTTTCTCACCCTCTCCTTTTAGCTTAATTTTGTAATCGTACAAGTGATAAGGGGGGAGAATATCACTTTCTGCCTTAAAGAATACGTGAGTTTAATTAATGTACTCTAAGGGAATTATTAGCTTAGCGTCTAACTCTTAAATAGAGAGTACAAACTATATAACTGACTGGCGACAGTAAGTGAGTTCGACAGTTAGGGCTGATATAGCAGCGGCTTTCTTTTACTCTTAGCTTCTTTAATTAATTAAAGTATTAATCTCTTAAAGAGTCACTACGAATATCTCATCTCTAGACTTCTGTTTTATTGATATATAAAACGTTGCGGCGCTAATCAAGAAGATCTCTACAATTAGACGTCAACGAGCTTTCTCACGTCGCTTTATAATTAGTAACTTATCTCGTGGTTAAAGAGAAGAAGTTAAGGAAGGAGGAGCTTTTATAGTCAAGTCGTGTGTAAGAGAGAGTTACGTTTATATCTTCTGAAGTAAATTAGCGTAGTCCTTAGTATGTGTTCTACGCGTGGAAGGAGCGAATTAGGGGGAGTCAGTCTAGTCTCGAGGGTATAAGAGCTCGGCGGTTCTGCTCTCTAGCTTAGCAACTTCTATTCGGGCCAGTTTAGTTAAGATGTATGTGTTATCTAGTCGTGGGGACTATTATATATATTGACTAGGCTAGTTATTTAATATACTTCCTAGCTGAGGTGGAGGACCGTTAGTAGCGGAGTGCGCGCGCTCTCTAGGCTTTATTATATATCGTACTTATTAATACAAGAGCTCTACAATACATAGAGTATTAATAATAAAGGTAGGTTTAATAGTAGTACTAACATCAGGGATTAACTAAGAGTAATACTGTATACTTAAAAGGCGCGGATTTAAGCATTTCTGACTCTTAGAGATTAATATAGAATTCATTATTGACGTAACTTCTCTAATTAAAACAGCGGCGCGGCCACTTTTAGAGGCTATTACATGTTTCGAAACGAAGTATTTATTAAAAGGTGTAATAAGAGAAGAAAGTAAGGAATACGTAAGGGGTTTTATACTTAAAACAAGAAGGAAAGAAGAAGTAGACGAAGCGCTAAGTATTAAAGAGACAAGGGGGTGAATTTCTTTTACTAGCGCCGTGGGCTCAATTTTAGGGGGGTATAAATTCTCGACTCTATACTTCTAGCACGACTATAACGGATTTCCCTAATCTTTTTTTCTACGACCTATAGTGGTTCTGTGGTTAGAGATTGGCTGTAAGTGTAGGCTCGATAACTGTGTATCTATAGAATTAGTATCTTTAGTATTTGATATAATTCGACTATATTACGCGGGATACCGGGTTTGATTTTCTATTAATATAATCACTAGTTTTCTAAACTTAGTAACAGTCGAGGGATTGACAGTAATAAGTTCTAAGGTTATTAAGAAAGTAAGGGAGTAACTAACGTGTATGTCGAAATTTGACTTGGCGCGCCGGTTAGAATTAGCTATGGAATTAGAGTGTAACCTAAGATTTAAGGAAGGGGTAGTTGCTCGACTTCTTCTCATGAACTTTCTAGTGAACTTTATTAACTGTAGTTAGCTTAAGAAAGAAGTTAGGTCTAAGGTATTTATATTTGGCGCGGGAGGTAAGTGTGAGTTAACTATCGAAGTCGACTCCGCAAATTGGGTATTATAGTGGCTCTAAAATTCACGTAACTTAGCGTCTTTACGCTCGGCGTCGCGCTAATAGCGTTAGTGAATCTTATGTACACGTAAGTCTCAGACCTTAATTAGTTTACTATAGCTTACTATTAAGGGGTAGTCCGATGACTAAATAAGCCGTCGTTTAGTAGTATTTAAGAGCACTTCGTGATACTCTAATTATAACCTTTTAATAATTACTTTATAGTTTCCTAAGTAAGTGATTAAGAAAGGAGTAAATAATTATAGACGCTTATTAATTGTTAAATTCAACGTAGTATAGTAGCTAATAGTCTAGCTAGTTCGACTATCAAATCCTTTAACAAGGACAGGTGAAGGCAGTAAGTGAATTAAAGGTTTTAAGAAAAAAGAAAAAGACTTTAAAAGAGAGTGATTAATGAAATAATAACTATTAGCTCCGGAATTAAGAAGTGTAAGTAGTTTATACGTGAGTCTATTCTTAGAGAGAGTAATGCGAGTAGTGAGTGCTAGTCTACTAAGAAGCTTTGTAAGGTTAAGATGTCGTATATTTTGTATTATACTTAAGAAGGAGCCTTTTCTTAAGTTAAGTCTTTTACTCGTGGGGTAAGTTCCTCTACTAGTAAGTTGTCGTCGTCTGTAGCTTGGCTGTTAGACATAGGACCGCCGTCGTCGGCGCCTACTTCTATCTCGTTAACACAGGAGGTATAACCACGACTAAGAGGCCGTTAAGCGAAATACCTTAGGGCATTCGTTAGTGTTTAGGCACGAGGTATGTCGGCTCGTGTAGAGATTTGTTGACTTAGGGGCTGACTAATCTCTTGTCTCTAAGACGAAGAAGCAGTGGAAGCTTAGAGTGACTTTTCCGTAGTCCCTGAGGAGATATTAACTTAAGACCGGGGGTGGGAATTTATACCTATCGCTGAGGGGCTAGAGCGACTAGCGTAGATAGTGTTCTCCACGATCTATCCTTAGTCCTCAGCTTAGACTACTTTTATATACTCTTTTAGAGTTTTAGCTCTCTAATACTTATAAAATAATTACTTGCGTAGGCGGGATAAGAGCTTGTCCTATAAGTCCATTTTAAGGATTGACTTGTTAGTTACGCCGCCTTAGCTAGTAAGAATTCTGAACTATTAATAGAAGTCCTAAAAGGTTTATCTTATAACTTTTATCTTTAACGCGGAGTAGAGGTTTCGCGCTGTTTGTTGTTTATAAAGGTTAGTCAGGAATTTGACTACTTAGTTAATTAAGTCAAGCGCATTTGTGATATTTCTGTCGTCGTTAAGTGTCGGGGACAAGAAGGAGGGTTCTAAGAACGTGCGAGCTGTTTCTTTTATTTGTGTTAGTAACTAGTCCTTTTAGTAGTCGTCGTTAACGAAGTATTAGTCGTACTAGCGTAAGGCGTTCTAGACCTAGACTTCCTATAAACGTAAACTATAGTTAATACCGTCCGAAAGCTTATTATTTAAGTTAGGGATCTTCTCGATTCGTGAGGCTATAGACATCTGGGATATCTTAAAGAAAGAGGGGGAACGACGACTTAAGATACAAGGAGGTCAGTAGCTATTATTACTATCGTCGTTTAGTAGTTTACTAGGGTCAGGAGTACTCTATACCTTACCTTTGCCTTTGTCTAGCTTAGGGGCAGGAGTTTTCTTAATCGAGGGATAAAGGGGTGTGTCCCCTTCTTAAAAAGTTATAGATCTTAGGGCGGGTCTATGTAATAGAGGCTCGTCAGTCGTCTGTCGCTGTTATTAAAGAGACAGCTTTAACCGCTAGTTCTCTATGTGACTCTCCGCGAGTTACTCTTCTAAAATGCGAAGTCGGCTTTCTTATAGTGTCTCTCTTATATATGTCCTTGTAGGCTCTATACTACTCCCTGGCGTATTAGTAGAAGTATTGACTGAAGGATTATTAGCATCAGGAGAGTTAGGTAGGGGGGCGGAAGAAGAGGCAGACGACATATCGACGTCGTTTATAGTAAATCGCTTTACTAAAGGAGGGATGACTTTCGGCTTGACTTAGTGAGTTAGAGGGAGAGGTCCGGCGAAGAGAGGGTTTTAACTTCGTTGTGTTAAGGTAGAAGTCGGGGAGGAGAATGAGGGTAATAGTGGCGAAGTAGATGTTGACTTCGCTGTTAGTAGGGGTTTTAATACTACTATTCGTTAAGCTATAAGGCTTAGTATAGGCCTTTCCTGTATTTGAGCTTCTAGGTCGTAACTACTTACAGGAGAATTAGGGGGCGAGGGATATTTACTGTCTTTTTAGACGTAAAGAAAAGAGTTGTAAATAATGTGACGTTTGCCCTAGAAAGACGGCAGTCACGTGTAACTGACGCCTCACATATTAACACAGGACATATAACAATACTAAGTATCAACTTAGAATCTACAATTATAAAAGAAAGAAGGTAAAGAAAGAAGAAGTCTATATATAAGAGGTCGGTATGCCTAACACTATAGTAATCTCGGTACGTCCCGATCGGGCAATACTAAGTGGAGCCGGTGGAAATGAGGCTCTAGGCTTGGCCGATCGTCACAAATACAGCCAGGGAAGTATATTTTAGTAGGGATAACTAGCTTATATATATACAGGCTACTAAATATAGAAAATCAATAGGAGTTGATCTTTACTAACGTCAAATTTGACGAATACACTATATAGCTAGTTACAGGCAAAGCAGAGACAGTAGTAAGACCTCTAAAGGTTAAAAGGCCAACTAATAGAGCTAAAAGACCTCTAGTAGGGAGGCTAGACGCTGAAATAAGCTCTACAGGAAGACCTTTATAAAGGCTAGACGCTAAAACAGGCTCTATAAGAAGACCTTTACAAGGAAGGCTAGACGCTAAAACAGACTTTATAAGAAGACTTCTAATAGGGAGGCCAGACGTTAAAATAGGCTCTATAAGAAGACCTCTAGTAGGGAGGCCAGACGTTGAAATAGGCTTTATAGTAAGACCTCTAAGGAGTCCAGACGCTAAAATAGGCTCTAAAAGACCTCTAGTGAGGAGGCTAGACGCTAAAATAGGCTTTATAGAGACACTAATTCAAAGACCTCTAGTAAAGAGGCTAGCACGTGATATTAATACGCGAAGGCAAAGAAGTAATACTACGTAGTCGTCTAATCAGCGACTAGCTAACCTCTCTTTTAAGCCTATAGAGTCTAAGTATAAACGACAACTAAAGCTAAGACGCGTATATAAAGAGTCAATTATAGCTCTAAGAGCTGAAGGCGCGACTACATTAATTCAAGACTTAGTTACGCTAAAGTAAGCTCTATAGGAAAACAAAGCTAAATAGATACGCGCAATTAAGGAAAAATATAGTGCGTTGCGCTCTACTAGGACATATAAAATACAGTATAAAGAGCCACTAATTAAAAAGAAACTAATTACCTTAAAGTTAATATTACGTAACAAGTTATACTTAAATAAGTCCCTCGCACAAAGGAAAGCTCGCATTATAGCTAGAGGTTTTAAGTAACAGTATAATAGCGACTATTTCGACACGTATATTAACGTACTACGGCCAATAACACTTAGAGTATTACTAGCTTTAGCTACTCATCACGACTACAAAGCTAACTACGTCGATATTAATACCGCGTTCCTAAACCCGAAGCTAAAGAAAGAAATATATATAGAGATACTATAGTTTTTCGTTAAAACAATACACTTAGAGCTAAAAGGAAGAGAAAACACGTACCTAAAGCTTCTATAGAGCCTTTACGGCTTAAAATAAGCACTTAAGGAATAGTAGCTAATAATAAAGACAACTATAGAGACTACGTTTGGCCTTATATAGTTAAATGCGGATCTAAATCTCTTTATTTATTAAGGCAAAGCTAAAAAGTCGTACGTACTCGTCTTTGTTAATAATATACTAATTATAAGGCCGAAATAACACGTCAATTACTTTAAGGGCCAAATTTTAAGGACATAAAAAGGCAAAGACCTAAGAGCTGTGATTATATTTATAAGACTCTAAATCAAACGAAATCGGTTAGTAAGAACGCTTAGAATACACCTGTCACTTTACACGTCGAAAGTACTAGAAAGGTTTAGTATAGCAAATACGAATAGAATTAACTTACTAGTAACTGTAGGTATAATACTACGGAACCTTAGAAATAACGTAACTTAGCTGAGTATTAAAGAGACTTCACTTTATTAGCAGATTATAAGTTATATTATATACCTCTTAAATTAGACGAGACTAGACATAATATATATTATTCTCCAGTTAGTATAGTATGTAACAAAGCCTACGGAAACGCACTTATAATATATAAAGCCTCTCTTACAATACCTTAACGCGACGTTCAACGACGGAATTACTTATAGCAAAGGAAATACGACTGAATTCGGCTAATTCGACTGCTTTACAAACGCGACTTAGGGGACTAAAGGTAATAAGAAGTCACTCCAGACATAGCTAATCATAGTTAATAACGCAGTCACTAGCTAGTCTACTAACGTACAAAAGTCGACAGCTCTTAGCAGCGAGTATTTAGAAATAATAACTACTAGTAACAGATTAAGGAAAGTAATATAAATACTAAAGTTATAAAAAGACTTAAGAATTACCCTTACAAAGCCTCTGACTCTTTACCTCGATAATATAAGTGCCGAAGCCCTCACTAAGGAGCGCAAATTTACACTAAAATCTAAGTATATCGACATCTGCTACTTTTATATTCGCGACGATATAGTTTTAGTTAGAAAAATAACTATATAATATATACTAAGGGATAATAATATAGTAAACGCTTTTACTAAGGCGTTACTAGGCCTTACTTTTAAGAGATATAAGGGTTATATAAGCCTACCATCGAAAAGCTAAGAGTAGAGGCTACACCGGAATAGCGGCCAGAAGAGAGGCCGGAATAGACATAGTAGACACATATAGAGGCTACAAGGGAATGTAAACACATAGAAGACTTGGAGATAGTTAATTAGGGTACTCTTATACTATAACGCAAGTAAGAAGGCTACGGGGTAACTAAACTCCCTTAAAGAGGAAGATATAAGCGCCATATAGTTAGGAAAGCTATATTATAAGAGTTAATAAGGCCCAGGAAACCCGAATACGAGCCTCAACGCCAGAATACGAGCCTTAACGTCAAGAATACGAGCTCAATTAGAGAGCTCAAAATACTGTACTTAGAATTTAATATAAAGCTTTAGAGTAGGGGGCATGTTAGAAATATAGGCTGTGCTACGTTATCTCTATACTTGCGTACTTATGATCACGCTGCCCTTATTTCCCCTATTACTCTGTACGCTCTCTCAGATAGAATTCTACATGCTTTTCTATCAAGCTTAATCAGTCAGGCGTAGTCAGCCTTGTTGTTCAAACAATAAATAACTATAGCCGACCACGCCCACGACTACTATTAATATGCACATGCATACGCACAAGTACAAGCACAAGGACAGCCAGACAAGACTTGAACCAGAATCCTATATGCGAACTATCCTTCTTGCCTTAAACAACGCGCCTCAAACGATATGCCTCGCAGAAAAGCACGTCGAATTGCCAACGCTCTTCTCCCTTCGCGACATGTCGCTAGTAACAAGGGCATAGATATAAATGCAAGCACGAGTAGCATCGCTAACAAGTCACATTCAAACAAGAAAGCGGGGGAAGGAAATGCGCAATGTGATGATCAGAACCAGGAGAAACACAACAAAGATTCTGTAACTGGGGAGAGCAGTGGGAAAAGAATTGTGCACGGCAAGCTGCCGCCCCTTGAGAGTGACAAGGGTGTAGAGCGTGGAGATGGGGGAGAGGATGGAAAAGGAAGAGAGGTTACAGAGGCTGGACACGCTAGAAGGGTTAGAGAGGTTAGAAAGGCTACAGAGGCAGGAGAACATAGAGAGCATAGAAAGTGTCGAACGGGCGAAACACATTCAAAGAGTGGGAAGAGCAAAGAGGATAAAGAGCTTGTCGGTGTTAGCAGTAGTAACGACAGAGAGGTCAGAAAGGGTGCAGAGCCCCATGATCTTTGTAGTGACGATCTTCGAAATACATACCCAAGCCAACATCTGGATCGAAACACAAATATCCGCCACCTGATTGAGTTGATCAAGATGATCCACGCCAAAGGACAAGGCCGACCAGACTGGCTCAACGTTCCAGGCACCATGCAATCCTCTTCTCACCCTCGACCTTCACCTACCACTAATTCTTCTACATTGCTCGACTTAGCAGCAAGCGAGACTCCTCGAGCGATCATTTTCTCGAATCGGAAGCCATGTGCAGAACAATGGGCTTGGAACTTCAGTCGAGGCTGCAGTTGGATGTCGTATCAACGAGAACGTGGAACTCTGCAATGTCGTCAGTAAGTCGTCTTTCTATTTCTCCACACCTTACCACCGACTTTTCGTCTACTTCTACAAAATGAGACTGACTGACCTTTTTTAACTTTAGTATTGATTGCGACTCTCCTATGGAGAACAGTTTGGGCCGCGGCGACAGAGACCTCTGGTACCTTTCGAGCGTGCTCGTTGTCCCTTCGGAAGAAGAGGATGGATTTATCTTAGAAGAAGTGCAAGGCGGGACGGTATATCATAATAATGTCACTGGAGGAGGTACAAAGGTCCAATTCTTACTGGAAGACTTCGTATGCGGTGTATCCATCATTGCGCAGCGGCTGTCACTGTGCCCAGTAGAAGAACTTGAGTACCCTACCAAGGACTTTTCGGTGAGTTTTATATATTTCTCCAATTTCTCATTTCTTCTGCAGGGGATGTCTCAGGGCTAATAATTGGGTTGGCAATTCAGGCTCGTATCATTAGTATCACAGATACCCTCCTTCGAGTCCTGGACATTCGTTACGACCTATATCGTAGGCAAATTACTTGCGATGTTCTATCCTCATGTTCATTGTCCCAAGGAGAGAAGTTTGAAATTGGCAGACTGGATGGAGATTGGACTCAAGCTATGAAGCTGGCATTAGGTACATAAATAATAGCAAATGAATATCTAAGAGATTGGACTCAAGCAATGAATCTGGCACTAGGTAGATACACACCTGACCCCGCAGTGCATGGACTTGAGAAAATGTGGAGACCAAAACACCATAAGCGACCCCCATAAGTCACCCCGCTTCATTAAGGGACTTTTCCACTTTTAGTTATTCAAAACTAATAATTAATTAATTCGTAAATACCGAAGAATCCAATCCGTTTACACACTGAATCTATCAAGTTTTTAAAAGCCACAAATGTTGCAAGCTGCAAAGGTAGGCGGGTATTGTACGTACCTATTACCACCTCAGGCTGCCAGGCTCCACGGTTGCCCAGCACTTGCTTACACGCGACTTCGAGCCGACATCACGTCCAACAACAACAACCACAACCACAACCACAACCCCTCCTCCTCCTCCTCCTCCTCCTTCTCCTCCTCCCCCTTCTTCTCCTCCTTATTTTCTATCCGCGGCCTGCGTACCGTGTCCGTATCCGCGTTTAGTACTATCATGTCAATTGGAAACCAACCTCCCTCCCCGCCCTACGCTACCCCTCCAGGAAGCTTCACCAAGGACAAGGACACCGACACCGTCTTAACACCACCCCCAACCAACGAGAAATCTACGTCCACGGGCCTGCGCATCATCGAGAAGATCAAGCAATTGAAGAGTCGCAGAGACGGCGGCAGCGGCGGTGGTGAGGGCGGCGCCGGCGACCGCAGGGCAATATCCGTACCCTGGGCTACCTACAAGTTGGATGCAGAGGGCTATCGCGACTTGCAGCGTCGTATCCAACGTGATAAGGCCTTAGCTGTATTTGTAGAGCACAAACTTCGGTATGTAGAAGGGGGGAAAGGAGAGAGAGAGGGTGTATGTGTCGCAGATGTTATTCAATAGCTAACATGTATTTGCGGCAGATACGACTACTTCCCATTCCTCAATCGATTCATCCTTCGAATGCCCGGAGATACACACGAACATTTCACACAAAGGATCGCAAAGGAGATACAGAGGCAATTGGACGCCTTCGAAGGAAGCTCTGCAGAATTCGCGAGGAGCATCACCAACTGTGGATCATCAAGAGTCGTCTCTCAAGTTCCAGGTTGTGGTTCGCATGATCCGGATGCATCGTTCAAGTGTCGAGGGGCGCAATTCCCGGGTGTTGTGATCGAGGTTTCGCATTCGCAGAAGAAGAGAGCCCTGCCCTATCTTGCAGACGATTACATTCTTGGCTCGCAGAGTAATATACAGCGAGTTGTCGGCTTGGATATCGAATATGGAGGGAGCAAGGCGAAGTTGGCGACCATCTCGACCTGGGTACCAAGTACTACTACAGATGATGGGGAGACTGCTTTGATTGCTCTGCAGACTGTGAAGAGCCAAGTACGGATTCCCGTTGTTTTCCATTTATACTGATTTGCTGACTTGTACCACAGCCCTTTCGTGATTGCGACGGCAATACCGTTCCCTCTCCTGACAGCGATCTCCGAATTCCTCTTCAAGACTTCGCACCTATAAATCTGGAGGGAGTACCGGAGGGAGAGATCATCATATCCGCCCAAACAATGTGCGATTTCCTAGATGCTGCAGAGAAAGAAGCCTCGACAGTCAAGAGTAATACTGGTATCGTCAAACCTCCCGCTACAATAACTTGGACGAAGATCAAGCGCCGTGCAGCCACGCCCCCCGAAGAACTAGATGAAAGGGACGAGAAGAGGTTCTGCGCGGAGGAAGACAAGTTTGGAGAAGTGCAGGATGACTCCTCATATAAAGCTCCGTCGGTTGAAGAAGACAGCAGTTGAACAATTGATACTCATCCTACTATCCCACATCTACAGGGACAAGGTGAGAACTTCTTGTGTGGTTGCGGAGAAATCCCCTTCACTTGAACTGACTTACGTCCTGACGCCAGTTAACAACTGGTTAGACGTTAGAAGGCTCTCTCTATATCAATGAATGCATATGAAGCCTCCGGCTGTGCACATTCTAGAGTTGATCGCTTCGTTCGAGCTATTCTTTGCCCTCGTAAATTCCAGATTAACTTGGCTTCTTTCACTATCAGCGTTCACCCCTAACTCAACTAGATTTGTAGAACACGAGACTCAAAATGAGCTGGGCTAGTGGCATCGGACTACAACGTGGCCTCTTATCTCTTTCCGTGCTTGAAGGCGAACCTGGCTGCAATCTGTAAGCTTTTAACTTACTATTGTAAAATATATAACTACACAGATTTCCTCCGACTTTCCACGCTACACGCTATCTCCCAGATGGAAGTGATTGGCAATACTCTAAGGCTCTTGCTTGCTTTATTAGTGATCTGCGGGTGCAAGGCTAGATTACCTTGCCGCCCAATAATAATAGAACGGGAATACCAAAAGGCAGCCATACCAAAGTCTATTTGTTAGTTAATATAGACCCAATTGAAAATTGGAGGAACTTCTCACCCACGAAGCTGATACCCAACTGACCCGATGTCCGGGTGTGAAGAAAAGAGGACAAAAGCACTACGACAACCCAATAAGATTGTGAGAAGTGCCAATATCAAGCTTAATTGCGGCCGTTGATCTCGGCATATTAGAAAGGCATATAAAGTCAACAGACACAGGTACGCTCCAACGAATGAGTATAGAGTGTACGTTAAAAGCAGATCGTGGTGCTGCACTACGATAATGATAAACAGAACCCGAAGATGCCCACGCAGACCCTTTACGGATATATTGCAATAGTTCATATACCGATGTCGAACCGATGTATAAATCCGGTAGGATTCTCCAGAGAAATATGCCCTTCATCCAGTCAGCTTGGGATTTATGGGAGGGATGATTGAGATACCTACTTGCTTGATCAAGAACAATCTTCCAAACAGGAGGAGGAGTATCTTATCCCTTGTTGTGCCCAAGTAATGGAACATATAAGTAAAGATATGCTGAATTGAATAATAATAGTAGAGTTAAAACAACTGTTTAATAGCGGTGTCTATACGGGAGGTTACATCTTTACTTAGTGCTAGAGCCAGTCGTGGCGCAAATCGACTAGTCCTACAGTTGTTGACATGATCAAGAGATTAATTGGCTCCTAGCTACTTGCTATATGAAGTCATACCCAAATCAAAGTCTTTTGTCACACTCGTACTCATTATCTATTATACAACGACGTCGTATTTCCGTCCACCGGCCCGTAAAATAAGATGGAGAGTTCTTATTGCTCAGCCGAACACTGCTGTAAAAATGCTTGTGTAGACTCGGGATCTTCCGATAGGGAAAGGTTCGAGTTACTAGGTAGAATACCGTGCTCCATAAAGTGAAGCTCTCACGGCTAAGTGTCTTGCTCACCTGAACACAGTTGGCCATTATTTCTGCTAGGAGGGGATCTCTTATTTAAGGAGGTAAAGGAACTGCTTGATAAAAGAGACAAGGAAAGACAAAGTGTTTGGTCGGGATCTCGCTTAGCTCCTTGAATGTTTTGATTTATAAAACCCGCCGAGTCCTAATTCACCTAATGCAGAACATGCTAATATAAGCACGTAAAATCCAATTTATAATATAAAAAATTGTTCATATTAAGCAAGCTCCGTACCTGCGCGAATTTGGTTGTTTTATGAGCGCTAAGTATGGGTATAGTGATCATCTCTGCTAATAGTCGATATCTACCGAGATATCTCCCTGAAGATAAATCCCTATTGAAGATAAAAGATGTTCTTTAAGAGAAACGCAAGCGACAGTAACATGAATTTAGGAAATTATCTTGTGACTTGTCATACTCTACGCTTTAGTTTTATTAAAGTGTTAATTGTCTTCAATGGGATTTTTGCTGTAATTAAAGTATTCAATAAAATCAGAGCACTTCTTAATGGTAACCCTTGTGTTAGTTTTATCCTTAATGTTGGGTCACACCCTGAGCTATTAGAAGCTGTTAGCTCATGTTAGTTCTAGCTGTGGATATGGAAGGACGCCTCGCCTGAACATACTGGTTTCTGCTTGTTCCGAGACGTCTCGTCGCTAGCGCCATGATCGCCTATTAGTTTGGGAGGTTGCTCCGAGTCACTCGATCTAGTTAAGTCGTGCAATCTGGTAGCAATATAATCTGCGCTGTTCGCCGGGCATTAGCAGCGGCAGCCTGGGGGTGAGATACCAAGATAACCCTGAAAAAGCCGCGATGCCTTAGGGTCTTCTCGACTTTCATGATTTTGGCCAACAGCGTGGCCATTCTCAGAACACGACCACTGCCCTTGGCGAATTTCGACACCTTTAAGCTACCCAGCTAAAGAGACAGCCCTTTCAGGTCCTTTTCTCTCAACCGCCACCCTTCGATGAGAGACTCATTTTGTAACTTGTGCCGTAAGTCTTAGAAAAGAGTTTAGCAAGTTGTTATTCTTTTAATACAAGCTCGGTTGTTTTCCCCAAAGCGCCCCAAAGTACCTCAAAGCGTAATCTCAGTGCTATATTTCGATTCATATGAGCCCTCTGCACTTACAATCAAAGCATCTTTCTAGCAGCGATCGTATACGAGCTATGAATTCTACTCCCCAGTCAAGGCAGTCTTGTCGACTATTAGAGCGCCGGAGCGGGTGCGCTTGGGAGAAGAAAGACTAATGCTTCGCCAGCAATTGCCCCTCTATTTGCGACTAAAACATCCTTGAAAGTTCTTCGATTAGAAGCTCCAGAAACTAATCTATAGAAAGGAGTACCGTCAAAGCCGCTACATTAGCTGTTTGTATCGTCCATCAGGTGGTTTGTTGCAGTTTGAGGGCCTTTACTCGCTAGCTAGGTCTAGGAACTCCCTTCCGGGCTCGATAATATTGTATATTATGACAAAGAGGCAAGTAAAGTATTAATAATCCCGGATTAGAATCATAAAAGCCACCTTGACTAAGGACATCTGATCGAATACAACTGATCGTAATACGTGAGTACTTGCGGTATGCTTATAACTCCCCCTGCATCTTTGGACCTTGATCTCGTATCCTGAAAGGGCTACGAAGTACTTCCTCTAATACGCCCCCTCGATCTAGCCTTTCAGAGCTGTGGCAAACCTTGGTAACTTCCCGAACTGTTCAAATTAAGTTATATGTAGCTTCTATGAATCAGCTTTGCAAAGCGAATCCCCTATTCATTAAGGGAGAATAGACATGCCATCAAATATGAACTCCGCAACTTCGGAACAACAACTATAGTGGAGTGGAATAGATCTCAAGTGTTCACATATGGCTTATAATCCTAGGGATCGATAGGAAGGAAATTCCGATATTGATTGGCTTTAACTTGTCCTTCATTAATCCCAGTCAACCAATGAGGCTCTTTCCCTGACCGTAAGCCAGATCAGACACTTGGCAAATCATAGCCTAATATCGAGCTTACTTAAAGCATTTAATGACGTACATCTCGGAAATGGCGAGATAATGCATATCGTCCAAAGAGATTACCCCCCCTGGTAAATGTTTAGATACATCTCAGATCTGCACGATCTGGTAGGAGGAGGGAGAATCCTAGAGGCCTGTTTTTTCTTCCACTCTCGTTTTGGAATGGAGTTTCCACAGAAGCGGAAGAACAGGGGCACGCCTTGTTCCAGGTCCCGGGGAAGAGAAAACTTGGAACCTTGGTTACGAGGCTGCGACTTCGTGGTGCCAAAGAAAGAAGACTCATGAGGTGATGTAAGTTGATCATGTCTTTTATCGTCGATTATAAGTATACGGCGAAGAACCGATTTCTTTTGCAGGAACTCAAGCTCAGGTTGTGAAAGCAGAGGATGATGTCGGGGAGGAAGGTGTAATGAAAGAGGTGGTGGTCAGAGCTTCTTCGGAGAACCTTAGTGTGGTACGTCAGGTGTGTATTGGCTGGGGAAGTATTTGTGACAAGCCTGGTGTGGGTAACGGAGCCAGAGTTAAAGAAGAAACAGTGCATTTTCTAGGCCTGAAGGAGAAAGCAACGCCATATATATCTCCATTGTGGCATAAACAACAAAACTACTACTTCTACTGTAGGGGGGAAGTGGTACGGAACACGCGAGATGATAGGCACTATCTGGCACACAGTCGCAGTGGTATCGACTAAGTACAAGCACATCTGCCTCTACGCCCTACTTCGAAAGGTCGTAGATACGAAGTGACTTGACTCTAGCCCAGCTCGTTCTATTAGATAAATAGAAGGTTTGCCCTACGAAGTCCTTGAACGCATCAAGTACACTTAGCACAATCCGACAGTTTGAAAGTCGGAAAACGGCCGTCGTAAGGCCAGTATCAGCTTCGAAACTTGGAGTCTCAGCTTTTATGGGGCAACGGGCACTCAGCAGGGGTATACTTGAACTGAACAGCACCAGAAAATTATCGGAAATCCTATGCTGAAGCAAAGGTTCAGAAGTCCCTACATCTCACTTAGCGATTAGGGGCTCGCTTGAGCACTGGGCGACAACAATCGGAAGCCCCACCTGTTCTTGATCACGCCTTGCAGGGATTCTGCTTGTTGATTTACTGTTATTATAGAGCGGAAGTTCTGATTAGGAAAGCTTTCCTTCATGAGACCCTTGTTCAGTGCAGTGAAAGTGCAAGGCCACGCAAAGGCTGTTTGGCTGGAAGTCCGTCCATTTGGATGACCGAAGAAACGGACGAGGAAGGAGGCCTGTGTGCCAGCTCTTCGCAGATCATTTGAAATGAGCCTGCCAGAAGAGGCGGTTCGTATCTACAGAGATCCTGCACTGCCACTCGATACCCGGTAATCTATGCATTCCAGTGGGTCACACGCAAGAACTAGGTATTATTCAGTCCATTACAGCACAAGCTACTGTAGATATCACCACCCAGTAGCTCTATGTCACGCAGGTTATGACTGCATAATGATAAAGTCTAATTAAAGTCTTTCGTGTAGATGGAGATGTGGGATCGAACCCCCCGCCCCCCGCCCCCCGCCCCTCAGAGTCTGCAACGAAACAGTGGGAAGGAAGGTTCGATTCTCGATGTGCCATGTTGAGGATAAATTGATCTTAAGAGGCGGGTGGTTTTTGGCGCTCATCAAGCGACAACAGACACTCGCCAATCGCCTCTTGCCTGACCATCTTATCAGGGTACACTCTGCTCCTCCTTCCTCTCCGTTTCCGCTCTTCGATGAAATATAAAACTGAAATCCAGGCTGCTTAGCAAATGAGCCGACCTTTTGCATTCGATAAAGTGGTGAATTATATTACAACTTTTAATCGCAGCTTCTGTCTCGCTTTGCTTTTGCAATGCCATTTCATGGTTCTTCCTTAGCCCACAGCAGCAAGTCTACCTTCCCGCAGTGCCAGGCACAGGAAAATGTGATTGGTTAACATCTTGGGCTGTGCAGCTGAAACAATCCATATGGGTAGATTTAGGAACTATCACGGTCCTATCAAAGTGCAGCATCTGTCTTTTAACCCAGCCTGACTTTCTGTGGAGGCGTTGCTGCCAAGATGTCCACGAGGCTAGCACCGTCCACACAAATTCAACAATATCTAAGTCATCGGATCTTTCCATCGTCCTCCACAATCTAACGCCTCTCGTTATTTTCCGTCATTCCTATCTAGTCTCAAGCCCATCGCCATGTTAACATTATTACTTCTCTCCTGTCTTTCTACCCGCTTCTCTTCAGCCGCGCCTATCTCAGACTCCTCCACCCCATCAAACGCTACCACCCCTGCCAATACGATAGCCTCATCCACAGCCATCGCCTCATCATGGGTCTCCGAGCCTCAAGGTCGCGGAACATGGAATCTCCTCTACAGCTGCGTCTTCACACTCGTCCTCTGCGTCTGGACATCCGTCCATCTAAACGTTCCCGGCTTCGGCGAGACCGCTTGGCAGATGTACCGGCGAAAAGCGAAATGGGTTCTTATCGCCCTCTTCGCACCTGAATTTGTGGTGTATTGTGCGTTTCAGCAGTGGTTTACGGCGAGGGTCTTCTTGAAAGAGTTACAGAAGTTACATGATTGGGTACCGCCAGGCTTAGAGGTCAGTATCGGGCTTGCTACGTTCCACTGTCGAAGTTTGAAACTGACATCTATCAAGGGTAAGGATGGCAGTCGCAAAAAGCACAAGTTTGATATGACCTACGCCATGTTCGCTGTCATGGGAGGATTCATGGTCGATATCGAGCACCTTCACAACAGATTAAAGCGAGCCACACTCACCACGAACGGACTCCTCCTACTCGCCCAGCATGGCCACTTTTTCTACGTCGAGGCAGAAGCTATCGCAGATAAGAGTAAAGCCAATATTCTTGCGAAAGGACTAGTCTGCGTTCAGGTGTTATGGGTGGCCGGCCAAACGATCGAGAGGAAGGCAGTTGGCCTGCCTATTAGCATTTTGGAGTTCCATACGCTGGTCCATGTTGTATGTGCTCTGGTCATGTATGTGCTTTGGTTTCAGAAGCCATATGATATTCAATATCCCACGCTGGTTGGAGCGGATGACTTCCCTGAAGCGCTGGCTTTTATTGTTGCGAGCTCAAAGTGGAAAGGATGTAGTGGATTTACATCTAATCTGCCGAACACATGGATCGAACGCTTTCTCCCGTCTGTTTATTTGGATCTAGACCCAGATTTTACTTGGTATGGAAGTCTGAACAATTCCACGAGCAATTTTAGCGCCGACGGCAACGACAATTCTTCAACATCACATCCACAGGATGGGACACCAGAAGATTACTGGTACCAAGCTTTCCCTTGGAACGAGGGTCTCGCCTTATATAAAAGAAAAGTGGATTATTCTCCAGTGCGAGAGACATCATCAGTTTATTCGTTGTCGTATGGTCAGTCCCTCTGCTCTGGTCTGGGGCCCGGCCAAATGTCGTTTTGGGATCGGACTTGTGGAGAAGTTGTAGTGTCAGATAAGGACAAAATGCGTCTCGACTTGGCCGGTGATTTCATAACAAAAGCTATCAAAACCCTAGATGAAACACAACCTTTGCCAATGGCTAGCTTTAACGATCCTCGAGCTTCAGGCCGGAAGCAATGGAGGGAGATTCACCTTGTTAGCGTTTTCAGTCCCGGGACAATTCGACCCTATGGAAAGAATCTCATCTCATTTCGGGCCGAAAATACTGCGGGATACCACGACATAATAGAGCGACTTGGTGATGGTGCCTCGATAGGTCTATTCGTGGCTTTGATCCTTGTTCTCTCTGCATATGGGGCAATCCATCTCGCAGCTGGTCACGCGATGTTTTCCACTTCGCTCGAATTGACGCTCTGGAAATCGTCTTGTTACATACTTCTCGGTGGTGCAGGACTTGTGCTTTTGGTCGTTGCAGTTTCGGACTTCATTTACTCTGACCTCATGAAAGACGTTAATTTTCCGAATTGGTTGAAATCCACAACTGGCCTTATTAAAATTTTTGGACTTGCTGTGCTTACACTACTTTATCCGTCAGCGCGAAGTTTATTGTTATTGAATCTTTCATTTCATTAAGGCATATGCCAGCTGGTGTGTATCAAACACCGGATCAGAGTATCACGACTTATATACCACATGTTTGAGGAAGATGTAACGTTGAAGGCAAGAAGATTAAATTTACAATGTTAATATGCAGGATCAAAACATACAAATCATCTTTATGTGAGGAATACCATGCTTCAAGATTTAGAGACCCAGCGAAATTCAGCTTCCGTCACTTCTTAATACATTCGAGACGCCAGCTTCTAAAACCGGTGTTCTCAGCATAACCTTCTTCGCATGATCTCGTAATTTGCAAGCTCCCATCCCCAAGCTTCCCTTGAGGTCGATGTTCAGTTCTCTGGTTTCCATATTGCTCTAGGAGTTTACTCTAGCTAAGTTCTACTTCTCTCTACTTCCACCGTGCTAGCACCGATAATGATAATCTACTCTATCTTCTCTTCAAAGCTTTTGTCTTTATACTAGACCGTTCTATTAAGGGGCTTCTCCCAAGCCTATCGATCCCTACTAAAAGAATCCCATTCTAGAGATAAGATCTTGGGGAAGATTCCCAATTTCAATACGATCTTGCCTGAATATAAAGAGGTCACGGATTTAATTGGACTAAGGGTTTGTCAATATATTTAATCTATTTAAAACCAAAAGATAGTCGTGCTAGGTAAGGAATGGAATCATGAAGAAGTGGTAAGAAATAGGAGAAAGAGGAATAGGGGCTTAGGAGGGGGTCAATGGGGAAGAAGTAAGAAGGGAAGGTAGATTAGACATAATTCCCACAAGTCCTACAGAAATACCTCCCTAACGGCGCCCTACTCAACGTATCCTTATCCTTATACCGTTTAAGATTCTCTTCGCCTTTAATCTCCAGTTTTTTATTCTCAATAATAAGATTTATTACCGTGGCTATTTATTATCAATTTTGTATTTACTCAAATTCCTTTTTGACCTCATTAAATTATCTTTCGAAAAAGAGAGGCGGAAAGAGCTTTAAGACGAGTATAAATGGAATATCAGGTATTAGAATCAACAATCTTCTTGCAATTTGCACATCTGCAAATATAAGTCGTTGATACGAACCGTTATCGCGACGTAAAGTGAGGTACCCTCTATTTCGGCTAATTTGTTTTGTTAACGTAAACAATGGATGACTTGTTTAATAAGTGCTATGATTTTTTCCTTGATATTTAGGACCTTAATAGGTTTGTTGAAATAAAGAGGTAGTAAGAGAAGTGATGAGACTCATAGTGGGGTGCATTGATGCGGGGTAGATTTAATAGATGGTATGACGAAAGGAGACGGTTTAATAGGTCGAGGAACTTGTGATATTCCCGATGCGAGCGAGGTTTGTTAAAAATGGAGCCGGACTACTATCTACTTACAGTACTTAGCCGGGTTTTACGTGAGGGCCGGGCAGGCCAAAATTGAGTGAGGAAAGCGACCTTTTCTAGGTTTTAAGCCCAGTATACAATTTGATCTCGCAAAGTGAGGCTTAATAAAACAAAGGAGAACTAAAGCTTTCTACTGCATGTTTATGATAACAGAATGATAAAGCTGGGAGTTTATTAAATATTCTTAAAGTCCAGAAATTGTGAGGTTTTTGGTGAGGCTCGCTTGATTCCGCATGCCTTGGCCTCAGGTAAAACCCAGCTAAGTACATCCCATGATAAATGTTAAATCGGCCCACAGAAAGTCGGAAATGCCGGGTGGGTCGACCAATCACCTAGTCAAGATAGCTGATCTTGCCCTTCGATTGGCGCGCGCCAGCATTTAACAAATATTACCTACCCCCTGTAGAGTAAACCGCTTAGTCATGTAGCCGCGCTGACTCGAGGCTGTACAGAACTGTACTGTAGCCTCTCCACCAGCCACTAGCATATCCTCCACCACCGCGTACAAATAATCATCATGGGCTTCCTCGTGCTTGACGAAGACTATGAAAGTCAAGCCCAGGCCAAGATCCAGGCGTCTCTATCTCACTCACCCGACGGCGTACAACAACACGGCGGCAACCTCAACCTCAACCTCCGATATGAAATCACACTGCCACTCCTCACCAACCCTCGAGAGAACCGCCTGAAATGTCACGAGACTGCCCAAGAGACCGCATATGTCAGCGCCCACATCTCGTCCCGCATCCATGCCTTGTACTCGCAACTCGAGCTCGCCGCCGCCAATTCCCCTACGTTGGCAGCACCCGACGATGAGGGTATCGCGCTGTCCATCGAGATTGCGCCACAGTCCTTTGACATTTACCCAGATTGCGACCATCGCAGGTATCACTCTCGGCGTCTCCATCTACATAGCCCAGAGACTCTGCCGCTCCTCCCTTTCATACGCAAACTATATATCAAATCAACGGACAGCTATAAGGGGGTCTGCGGCTTGTACGGTATCCGCCCCTTATCACTACTCGTCCCTCTGCAATGCATTGCTGCCTTGCCGAAGCTCACCACGCTCCTGCTTCCGTATGGGTGGGAGCGGCCAATGACCTACCCCTCGCCCAGCACGCCGGTGCGCGAGCACTACACCCGGCCCTGGGAGGGGCCCCTCAGGGACGCGAGACATGACTTTGGCAATGCGATTTGCGAGCAGGAGAAGTTCCTCGGCGCCGGCAAACGGATTCCTACGAGTCTGAAGAACGCGCTGCTGCATTTTTGGGAGCCGCAGCAGATCGCGTTGGAAGATCAGACTGTGGCTCGACCAGATCTGATCCATCCGGCCGAGAAGGATCCCTTCAGCGTGGGATTGTGTAGGTTGGCTGTACAGCTCGAGAAGCTTGACCTACGTGCTATC
The DNA here is from genome assembly GCA_021432625.1 of Leptodontidium sp. 2 PMI_412. NCBI lineage: Eukaryota > Fungi > Ascomycota > Leotiomycetes > Helotiales > Leptodontidiaceae > Leptodontidium > Leptodontidium sp. 2 PMI_412. The sequence goes on from MU270461.1 coordinate 126,470, forward strand.
GTGACGGAGGACTTGTTTCCTGCTACAGGGGCAGCAGAGAATCAGCAGCAGTGGTCATCTATGCAGCGGCTCCGAATCGAGTTTCACCCGCTCCGCCCAGATGGAATGTGGTACTTTGTCGGTCCGCGAGGCGAGGATCCTTTGCGTAGCGACAGCAGCGGTGGCGGCGGCTCCGAGGATGATAGAGAAGGCGGTTTTCACATTTCCGACACGGCAGATTACCCCCGCGAACACGACATACCCGCAGACAAAGAGATCGATGAGGAATTCGATGAATTTCCAAATGGTGACTCCGAGCTCGATGAACTCCTCGATATGTTCCGGACGGAGCCGCATAGAGAGAGGGTCGAGCCTTTACTTGCGCGGTTTGCAGCAGCGGTGGCTAGTATGCCCAGATTGAAGGACGCGGAGATGTTTGCATACGTCTGGTGGACGCCCTCAGAGAGCAGAGAAGAGGAGTATGCTGGCGATGCCCCATACGACAAGAACAGTGTGCACAAATGGAGTGTGCGGTATCTTGCTGCTGGCCGTGAGGACGGCGGCGACGACGGCGACGGCAAGACGACGACTCCGGTAGTGCAGTGGCAAGTTGGGGACTGGAGACCTAGCACAGGGGTCATGGAGCTTTTCGAGGCGCTTGGGACACAAGAGTGGCTTGCTTTCGAGTTTACAGAAGGCAGGCCCTTAGCGACCACCAATGAATGATGCGATGCGAGCCCGGCAGTTTTGATGTCAGATAGGCGGCATGATATTGGATTTAAGGAAGGGGCATGGATAACGCTTGAGAGAAGGAAGTCATAATAACCGAGTCCTGATCTTTGCGACACTAAAGGTGGTGGGATTAGATTCAAATGAATGGGCAAAGTCGTTCCCGCCTACAAGTAAAAAAAGAGTCTGCTCATAGATCCAGTCAAAGAGTTTGTCGGGTGGAGCTTTCAAGTGTCACAAAGGTTTCATTAACATTGCCCTTTAAATCAACGCTGACTCACTTACTCCGTCATAGTGAGATATGGAAAACTGCACACAAGATATCTAGATATCTAGATATGACCGAAGTCGAAGATCTACGCATATTTACACATTTATATTATCTAAAAAATTGCGCGCTCTTCTAGTTTAACACACATCGTTAACTACAGAAGTCTTCACATAACCTCCTTTTTACGACGATCGGAGTTGCTCCCAAGTACTCGCGCACTGCCTGCCTGCCTGCCTCACCATGCGAATTGCCACGCAGGCATATTTCGCATGAACACTTCCATCACCTCAATGTCGTCAATCAGCTGTAGGACGGCGGCATTGTTAGCGTACGTCTGCCTCTGGGCATCTGTGACCCAGAAGTCCCTCATGGGACCGAAGAAATCGTCGATGATCTTCATCGTCCTCGTCTGCATCAGGAGGAAGCGGTACTTCATGAAATCGTCCCATTTGGACCGCAGCTGCAAGGGCTGCCATGCGGCGTGGCCCGCTGGAGGGTTCGCAGGCAGGACGGTGGTGTCCAGCAGGTCGAGAATGTCCCCGATTCGCCTCTTCTGATCGCGCAGAATCTGAAGCGGTTCGGGATCGTTGTGGTACATGCGCGAGCCTAGACATGCGCGCATGATCTTGTAAACACCTCTCGCCCCAGTCGGTGTGTAGATCAAGCCGACCTGGTTTTCGTCGTCTTCGATCCACGCGTCGGTGTTGGCAACCCGCTTGTCGAGATCGCCCCAGGCCTTGCCCTTGATTCTGGAGTTGATGTTGCTCTGCAGGGAGAGATACTCTTCTCGGTGCCATGTCTTGGTGGGGAACTGTGAGGCAATGTGCCTGAGGGGTGACGCCCGGGCGCTTGGCCCCTGGGCCGAGTCGATATTGGCCACTACCTCTACGGTGAAGAGCTTGTTGACATATTCGCAGAACCTAATATTTTGGCTTGGGTTCTGTGGATCAGGGAGGGGCTCCTGCTCCTCCTTGTCGAGATAGTTGAAGAATTCGTTAATCATCTGGGCCTCCAGGAGGTGCTCCGAGTGATACGTGCCCGCAACGCGTCCGGCCAGTGGATTGCCCCAGGCAAAGCTGTTGCAGTTCTCGGGATCCTCGTAGCCGTAGACATTGGCATTCGGAATCTCACTGTCGGTAGGGTATTCGAAGGTCAGTGACACCTTGCAGATCTCGACTTTTTTAGGCGCTCTCTTCTCGATCGATCTCTCAAGAAGCCCAGTGAGATGCTCGTCTGCCTCGCTAACAGGATGAGGATAGCTATGGCTATGGCCATGGGGATGGGCATGGGCATGGCCAGAGCCATGGGCGTGCCGTCCATGAGCATCAAGATGGCTGTGCAAATGTCTTGCTCCCAGGTCGGACGTGGACGTGGACTTGTCTAGGCTCCGCCTCTCGTTCTCGCTGAGATCGGGAACACCCCAAGGCGGCTCGACAGACTTGCAATCAGCGCTTCCGCTTCCGTCATTGCCATCGGCCGGGGGAGGACAGAAGAATTTGCCCACAGGGATGCTGATCGCGGGGCCGTAGACACCGCCCCTCTTGACCAGACTCGAGCGCCGTTGATGGGGGTTTTCGCTGACAAAGTCTGGGTTCTCATACAGGGAAGGCAAAGTGTGATGACCACCGTACACAGAGTTGTCAGAGTAGTTCCCGTCTTCGATGAGGCTCAAGTCTCGCCTGAGTGGAATCGGACCAAGATCAGGACACGTGCCCTCCTCAAGCACAATCTTGTTCCACTTGGGTGTCAGGTCGTAATCTCCACTGGTCCACCCAAACCCGGACACTCTGGCAAACAGACGGGCACCAACTTCCATACCAAATGTAAAAGGGCAGGTTCCGCTCGTCGAGACACCCCCCTTCAGCTTGGTCATGACGCTGGCCTCGCCCACGACAGCAGCGGCAGCCGGTGGAACCTCCCACCGGTCTGCGAACCGGAGGCCAAACTCAGCCGCGGCCGAGAGCTTGCCTGTTATATCGCCCTGGACTGCAACACCAGCGTAGAACTCCGGCTTCTTGATGCCACTGAAGTCGCCGGTCTGCTTGAGATCGGCGTTGCTGTCGTTGATAAGCTCAGGCTGGTACCCATTCGCAGCTGGCAGGACCTGGCGGACTTCCCACTTGGCAATTTCGAGTTTAGTCTCCACCGTTCCAGCCATGGCGAAGGCAGCGTCGATGCTGCCTTCAACTGTGAGCTGAGGTCCAATCGTGGCGATTCCTGGAATCTTGAAAGAAGCACCGGGGAAAGGAATATTGAGAATTGTACTCTTCTTCTCATATGAAACCCTTGCGACGGCCTCGACGGTTATAACACCTGTGACCTCCCCTTTATTATAGAAGGTGAGATAGCTCTTGTCCATACTCAGGGGCCTCTGGGATAAATCGTTGACGATTAGAGTAAATCCGAAACTAGACTCGACCTTGACGTTGAGCAGGGCCTGGGCGAGGATGTGGCCGTCGTATCTGACATCTCCCTTTGTGCAGTCCCAGGTGTCGTCAACGAGCTTAGCTGTGATGGTGTCGTCGTAGCGGTGCCTGAACTCGCGCTTGATCTCGGGCTTGACGAGCTGGGCGAGCCACTCAAGGACGCTCGTGCCAAACCACCGCTCGTGAAGATCGCGTTTGTCGATCTTGTTGAGGTGGTAGTCGTCTCTGAACTCTTCCTCGAGCCATCGCACAGGGTTGCCACCAATGTCGGCTAATGACCGCCTCGCTAAGCCGGTGTTGTTGTTGTTGTCTAGACCAAGATCTCGCTTCTTCTTGACAGACCCGGCGACCACCGTATCCCAGTAATCGTCCTGGTTACTGAAGTCGATACGCATCTGGGTACTGCCGAGGTCGCGCGGGACACGCTCAAACTCGTAGTCGAAGGTGAGATCATAGACAACCGGCTTAAGGGGCGCGAGGTTGGCAAGATGGCGAGGCAAGAGGTTCGTGTGATCGTCCCCAGGAGAAGGCATCATGCTCTTAGCAACGGCGTACTTGCCTGGGCCACAGCCCTTGGGCATCTGCAAGATGGTGCCAGGGACCCCGTGACCGAGACCAATCTTGCCGCAGTTGCTGTCAGCAGTGAAGTCAGTGCAGACCATCCGGACCCGGTGTTCGCCCTCTGTGACGGCATCATTGCAGTCAAAGACGTCCCAGTGAGAGCCGTCGCGCTTGTCGAGGGAAACCTGAAGCTCCTCAGGAGAGACGAGGACCACGAATTGGAAAGCGGCCTCATTAGGGTCCGTATCGCCATCAGCAGATGACTTATCCGTCTCGAGAGTGAAGTCCGTATCAACGCCGCCTTCGGGCGGGTGCTCGAAGAGATTCCCCAGCGGTACTGGGAGGAAAAGGGGCTCGCCGTCCGACTCGCAGCAGAAGGTACGGACGCGGTCGAGGTGGATACCACAGGTCTCGCTTCCACCAAAGTACGAGTCTGTGATCTGAACGGTCTTCATGTCCGGGCAGTGCCCGTCAAAGCAATTACCAGGCTTGCCGTACCAAGCGCAGTTCTTCCACTTATTGACCTCAGCCTTAGGGCAGCAGTATAGTTTTTTAGTATCGAGGTCGAGCGCGTCGAGAACCTGGAGGAGCACCTCACCGGTCAGCGAGACGAGGGGCACGGCGCGTCCGACGACCCTCAGGATGACGGATGCGATATCGTCCAGGATGTCGAGCACGGTACCCGAGAATGTCAGTGGGAGCTCGTCACTATGACACTGCTCACCGACGCCGCGCCACTTGCAGATGTTCTTTTCGCCCAGCGCGGCTTTGCAGCAGTGCGCGAGCTGGCCGTCCCAACAGTCCTTGCCGCCGCCATACTTGCTCATGTGTGTCATGACCTCGTCGTCCTGACAGTGGCCATTGCAGAACTTGGTGTCACCGCCTCGCCAGTGGCACTCCTTGGGGTCAGGGGCTCCTGACAGCGGACAGCAGAGCTCGCTCTTCTTGTTTTTGCCGCACTTCTGGTCGGTGATCTTGATCTCGCCCGCCTGGCAATGGTCGCCACATCCGGTAATGTAACACATTTCGTTCGTGCCCGTCCAGTTCTCGTCCGACTTGTCAGTCGTCTTGAAGTCGCCTAGGGGCTTGGGGTCTAGCACCGCCGACAGCGCCGACATTTGGGCGTCGTCCTGGTCGATAGCCCAGATCAGGTACCCTCCTAGACCAAGCTTGCTGGCCAGGTCTTTCTTCTGCTTGAATGTGTCCTTGTCGTCGAACGACACCCACTGGTCACTGTTCCAAGTGATATACTTTACGCCGGCGTCCTTGTCGTGCACAGGCGTGAGCTTCTTGGTATCGATAATCTCTTGGATCTCGCGGTAACTGAGGATGCCCGATTCGCCACTGCAGGCACCTTTCGTAGCGCCGCCCTTGAACAGACAGCCAGGCTTGTTACATGACGGGTCGGCCAGTTGGAAGGCGCGCCCATAGAAGCCGAGACCCATGTTGAGCTTGTTGGCCGGCACGTCGTTTCTCCAGAAAAGGTCGAATGCCAGGCTCATCTCTGTTAAGTTAGTATGGCCATAGATGTGAGATCCGATTGGGTTCTCGCGGTCCCAAACTCCGTGGAGACTATTTCATAATCAGCACGCACAGCTAGAGCACATTGAAAAGGCCGCAGGGAGCAAAAACATACTCGTACGACATGACGTTGACAAAGTCGATATGGTCAATAGCCTTGAGGTCAAAGTGGCGAAGGTACCAAAAGCTGGTGGGGGCCGTGAATGACACAATGTACTTCTTGGGTTGTTTCTTATTCTCGTCATCAAGTTCCTTCAGAAATTGAGTAAAATTCTCGCCGTCCTCAGGGACACCGCCACGGTCATCGGCCCCGGGATATTCCTGTTTGAAGAGAATTATAAGCAAGCGCCAATGGCTACTTCGATCCAATCAACTTACCCAGTCAAAATCAACACCATCAAATGCATATTGCCGAAGGAAAGACATCAGGTTCTGGATGAACCGCGCCCGAGTCTCCTTTGAGCTGACCATGTTGCTGAAGACCTTTTGTAGGGGGCCGGGGTCGTTGTGCGTCCACCCACCAATAGCAATGATGGTCTTGAGGCCGGGGTTCTTCTTTTTGAGACTGGTGAAGTCCGTGAACAGCTTATCTGGCAGACCGTCCATGCCAATGATGTTGTACTCGTTCGGGGTGATGAAGGCGAAAGAAAAGTATAGATGAGTCAGAGAATTGACTGGAATATCGTCCAGGCCCATATCCTGACACGTGGAGTTGTGCCGCCAGGCCTCATAGTATCCAATGACACGGTTGAGCTGATCAGAAGCCTTGTTCTTGGGGCCTGGCTGGTCGCAGTTGGACTGGCATCCACCAGTAGCTCCGTGGTCTTCCTTGTCGCAGAAGTCCTCTGTCATTCCACAGAAGCCCCATTTGCCACAACAGACGTTGAGGGGACATTCCTGGCCCGGAACCTTGGCGTTTTTGCCGCACTCTGCTTTCGCATCACAGTTGGACCAGCACACCTCATTGGGAGAAATGCCCGAAGTGCCGCAGGCCCTAAGAGAAAGCTTCATTAGCATTTAAGAAAATGATAGGAATATCACTGCTGATGAGGACAGAACTCTAGCAAAAGTCCGGGTGGTGTGCAAGAGAAGACTCACTCTTCGCCATAGTTGCACTGATCCGTCTCCTTGGGACAGCAAGCCTTGTTCTGGCAGGGCCGATCAGGACCACACGAATAGTCATCGCCACCAACAACCTGTCTACCAAACAAGAAAGATAATTCGGTCTGTCCGATCAAGGACACGCCGGCTTCAGGTGAAGCAGGCACGATTTCGTCGCCATCACGGGCGTGAAGGTGGCTGTCAGCACTGCAGACTGGCAGCTCATGGTCACGGCGGGCCTTGGCGGAGTAATCGAAAGGTCTGATCTAGGTCAGTCATGGACTTGTTCAAAGTCAAGAGTTTGACAAGGGTCAACATCTTTTGACTTTTATGGGCTACCTACGATACAACGGCGCGGCACGCGTTTGGGAGCTCAGGCAACACATCGGTACTGTTGGGTCTTGCTGTGATAACAGCTGAGAGAGAGGGAGTAATGAATGTAGATAGAAGCACGCAGCTCCATGAGAGCTGGGACCACCGTCCCATCTTGCCTGAAAGGGAGCGTTAGGAGCCGACAAACGATATTTGAAAGAGTGTGGGCCCAAAAGAGAGGGAGAGAGAGGAGTGGAGGGATAAGAAAGGGAAAAGATATCTGAAAGAATGTGGGCCCTAAAGTGAGAGAATGGGACGAAGGGATAAGAAAGGGAAAAAGAGTAAGTGCAAAGGCAACAAGTAAAGTTTGCTGGCCTTGTTAGTCTTAAAGGAAGCCAAAGGAGAAGGGCATCAGGAGAGTGAGTAGGCTGAAGAAAGCCCACGGCTCAATCTCCTTGTCTGCATACTCCAAAGGGCTCGGCGTTGTTGCATTTAGCCTTTTATGTCGGGCTGTTACCCCTTTTAGACAACATGCTCCTGTCAGATGATTAGATGGTACTTTTACATCTGCTAAGAAATGCAACCTTGCAGCTTAACTTGCTTATCCTTAGCTTCTCTACTCTAAAGCTTGTAAAACAGAAGTCCTTCGGTGTGTGATATGGCGATATTCAAAGCTTTACTTCCCCCCACCCCCCTTTAATTACTTGTAATAGTGGGGGCTTTTGCAAGGGTTCGAGCAACGATAGTAGAGGGGAGACTACAGGGGTATTCAGCTAATTAAAATAGAGAGTAAAGATCCCCTTACATAAAGGCGGGCAAGGCCTATAAACCTGCAAACTATATCGCAAGCAGCAGCGTGAAATTAAGATTTTCAGCGGATCCCTGCCCTGCGCCAATAAGGGGCTGAAGGAATTTTCCCCTGGCAAACCCTGCGCTGCGGGAACTGGCCAAGGCGTATTTAAGCTTATCGTAAGGCGCCGAGACCAGACTTCCCGTTATTAATCTCCGGGATACCCGTAATATCGCCGACAAATAGCCTTTCGTTCCGTGGATAACCCCTCTTCTCCCTCCAGCGTGCGTCACTCGGCACGGCCCGGAGGGTAGTATTGTCAAATGTTAAATTTCATGTTTGGAACTTACCAGAAAATTTAACATTTAACAAAGGGGGGGCAATGATCTGACATTTTACGTCTGCACTAAATGGCCCAGATTTTACTAATTACAGATGGAAAAAGACAAATCGGATTGGCTCATTGGTTGATATCTCTTGTAAAGTGGAATCTTCTAGTCTGACGCATTGATGCCAAGTATTGGAATATCCGGGTATGTACTAAAGTAGTACTGAAAAGAGTTTTCAGAGGTGCTGTGATCAGTCCTTGGCATGTCAGCCTCCTTAGTAGGGGGGCCCGACGATCCGGGGTTGATGCCCCTTGAGGAAGGTCGATGTTTAGCCCTACTACACCCTCAGGGCCCGATAGGCGATCCTTGACATGCGGATCTACTCTTCAGCATGAATTTGATCGGGCGGTTAAGTCTTGTGTCTTGGACACTGCGAACAACAATTAGTTTTCGATGCCGCTTCTCTTTGAGCAATTTCCCTGTTGACTTGGGTAGCAGTTCTAACGTTCCAGTCCGTTTAACACTCTTTGATCTACTTATCTCTCTGGAGCCGCCTGTCACTCCCTGTGTCTGCGTAGATACTATACTCTCTTCCTCCCCCTCTTCCTCCCCCCTTTGGATGTGTGTGTGTTGGCCCTCATTTACTATTCACAATTTTGCTTGCTCTTGGTGAGAAAGGCAAGACCGTACCTCACAATGGTAGTCCTGCGGCGTTGTGTCGCCGGGCTTGGAGCCGCCCTTCTGAGCCTCAGCCTCCTCAGCCCAGCGCTCGCCATCAAGATGCTCTACGACGACAGTCTTCCTGAAGATCTCCCTTCTGCGTGCTCCGCAGCCCTCATGGCCGATGTGGCCTGCGACGCCCTTGTTCCAAATCTTCGCCCAGACTTCTTCTACCCTCCTGCTTCTCTGCACCGCATTTGCACCGCTGGCTGTGCGGCAGCACTCGAGTCGTGGGAGAGCTCGGTTCGGTCAGCTTGTGGCAAGGACGTTGTCATTCCCGCTGAATTCGACCTTCCCGCATCACCCATTGTGATTCCGACCACTCGTCGGTACATATACAGCTACACATGTCTCGAGGAGAACAATGTCTTCTGTGGCCCTGTTGCGGCCTTGGCTTCTTTCTTCAGTGACCCTGGAAGTAAGTTTTTCTTCTTCTTCTATTGCGATATATACCTCCCTCGTCATCAGATCGATCTGCGAAAATGCGTTATGCTAATACTGAGTTTCATAACCTGCCAGTTTCCATCTTTAACTATATCAATGAACTCCCCGAGGGCGCCACAAAGCCTGCGGACTGCGACCCATGTCTCGCAGCCAGGTTGCGCGTGCGATCTGGTTCGCCCTACTTTGACGGCCCCGTCGTGGCCAGCGAGTCTCTCTACCAGAGCATGACGTCCAGCTGTGGCATCACTGGCAAGCCCGCCACCACATCCACGATCGACTACTTTACCAGCCAACCAGAGCCTACAGAGGCAACCTGCAGTGGTACCACATACCAGATCCAGGTCGGCGATGACTGCTACGGCATTTCCAAAGCCCAAGGCGTCGGCACTGCTTGGATGCTCTCTGACAACAACCTCGCTGCCTACTGCGCTGAATTTCCCAAGTCAGGAAGTCTGTGTATTACTAACACCTGCAAGACTGTCACGGTGGCAGAGAACACGACTTGTTCAGCAATAGCCACGTCTGCCGGCATCAGCGAGATGCAGCTGCTGGCTTGGAACCCCGTTATTAACCCCGTCTGCTCCAACCTCGATATGATGAACGGCACCACCCTCTGCATTGAACCTCCCGGACCCAAACTGCCCCCGGCAGTGACAACAGGCATCCCTCCCTCGACGCCTACCACTGCTGCTCCCATTCCCGCAAATACTGCCGAAGGATCAAATAAGCCGTGCGGTCGCTGGTACGAGGTTCAGTCTGGCGATTATTGCAACCTGGTAACCCTCAAGTTTGCCATTTCGCTTTCAGACTTTTTGTTCTTGAACACTGGCATCAATTCGAACTGCACAAACCTCTACGCTGCCGAAAGCTACTGTGTGCAGGCTGTCGGAGATATCAACACCTATCCCGGCCGGCCTGGATATGTCTCCTTCACCATCGACCCCAGCGCCACCTTCACCGGCATCCCATTCACAATGCTCCCTAATGCCACCATGACACCGTACCCGAGACCCTCTCCACCTGCTCCCCTCGCGTCTGGAGTTCGGGACGACTGCGTGTACAACTTCAAAGGCGACCAGTATCAGTTCCCTGCTGATAAGCTCGGCTTCTGGAAGAGTAACTGCCAGCTTGCAGCAACTCTCTACAATGTCGACTTTGACGACTTCGCCGCCTGGAATTCGCTCAGCACCAACGTCACGGACCCGGCGTGTGCCTTTGAAGTAGGCAAACGGTACTGTGGTGCGTGGGCCCTGCAGCCACAGCCCACTGTCACCGAGGCGCCTACACCCACCGCCACCGATGGCAGTCCCCAGCCGCCCGCGGCTACACACTCGGGCCAGCCCGCGGACTGTGATGGCTGGCATGTTGTTGCCAGTGGCGACTCATGCCAGTCTGTTGCAGACGACGCGAGTATATCCCTTGACGACTTTTACGCGTGGAACCCGGCTGTCTCCAAGGACTGCACAACCAACTTCTGGCTCGGGCAGGCCTATTGTATTCACAGGGAAGGCCAGGGGATTAGTATTTCGTCTTCTTCCGCCACAGTCACCAGCAGTACGGCAACAACAGAGCCGACCCCGCCTGCTCCTACACACAGTGGCCAGCCGGCTAACTGTAACAAGTGGGATGTCGTCCAGAGTGGCGACAGCTGCGGTTCGCTGGCCGCAGATAACGGCATATCGGTCGACCAGTTCTACGCCTGGAACCCTGCCGTCTCCAAAGACTGTGTTACTAACTTCTGGCTTGGCCAAGCATACTGCGTCGGCGTGTCGTCTAGCTCGCCCGTCACGACGACAACAACGGCATCATCATCGTCGTCAGCAGCAAGCCAGCCGACGCCTCCGGCACCGACTCACACCGGCCAGCCAGCCAACTGCAACAAGTGGGATGTCGTCCAGAGTGGCGATAGTTGTGGTTCTATAGCCAGTGACAACGGGATATCTGTGGACCAGTTCTACTCCTGGAACCCTGCCGTCTCCAAAGACTGTGTAACGAATTTCTGGCTGGGGCAGGCATACTGCGTCGGCGTCTCTAGCTCGTCACAGCCATCACCGACGACAACGGCGACGACGACAGCTAAGGCCACGCCCCCGGCCCCAACACACACGGGCCAGCCCGCAAACTGCAACAAATGGGATGTCGTCCAGAGTGGAGATAGTTGTGGTTCTATGGCGAGTGACAACGGGATATCTGTGGACCAGTTTTATAACTGGAACCCGGCTGTGAGTAGGGACTGTGTGACAAACTTCTGGCTCGGACAGGCGTATTGCGTCGGTGTGTCTTGATAAATATAAGAATTCGTCGTGATTGATTGATAATATAATTTAACTTACAATACTTGTGCAAACTTATTATATGTCTTTACTTTAAGTGCCTTGTTAGACGGGATCGCAGCGTTAATAAAACCCCTTAATCCCTTGGGAACGCACCCTTGTTACGACCTCCGATGCGCTTCGTATTCTAACCAACACGGCTCGTAGCATCGCTGGCTATACGACGGCGCTAAGCCTAATGGGGAAGACTAGATGGCGAGCATACGATATATTAATGTGAACGGCCCCCGACCGCGCTAGACCCTATTAGGAGGGTCCTTTGTGTATTTATACTCGAGCTCTCTCTTATAGAGAGCTCTCCTTTTCTCCTTGTCTTTTCCTCTCGATTCTGAGCGTAGCATTAGGCCCAAATACAAAGCTAGAGTCTACTCGCCGTATTAACCTCTTGCTAGCCGTAACAACTCTATTTCGTATTCTATTAACGGAATCTACTACTTGTCCCTCTCCACCTGCCACTTGACAAACCGCCTTATTACCGGCTCTTATTAGTATTAGAAATACAGTATTATAAACAACATTAACTTAAATAACGTTTATATTACTTATATGTTAGATATATTTAATATGTAATAAAGAGGTATTCTTAAAGTTAAATTTTTATTTAACTTTTCTTAAAATTATCTTTATTTTATTTATATTGTTTTTAAACCCTACTTATAATATTATCTAATAAAGCTAATTACTCTTTAGATTTTATAATATGTAGTATTTAATAAAGGGGTTTAATTTATCAGCTCTATTATACCTGATTTTAGATCTTTTTCTAATATTGTCTCTAGTAGTAGTATAATAATACTAACAATTAGTCTTAAAAAGAGGTCAATTTTGCTTTAAGTATATAATAGACATCTCTTTTATTAGTTTTAATTAAGAGCTTTAGTTTCTTTTATATTAACTTATAAGCTGTTATAATAGATTTCCAACGAATTTAATATTATAAAGTACCTTTTATAAATTTAAGAATGCTTTTCCGGATTATAGTTAGAATTATTTACAAGAGCGCGTAACTAAGCCATGAGCGGGCAACGTTAATACCATAATAGCATTAGACAAAAGTAAAACGTGTAATTCTCTTAGAAATATTAATAATAAGCATAGTACGGTACGAGGGGGTCTTATTGACTTAGATTAGTAAAATAGGCTCAGCGGCAAGTACAGCCATAGTTACCTTTAATATGTATACTAGTACTCGGCGTATAATTAGTATAATATGAACTCCTAACCCTAACCCGAAGCCTAAGTGAACGATTTCCTTCCCCCATTCCCCACTAAGGGTTGTATATCCTCATACCATTTTTCTATGGGTTCTCCTGTCAAGAACAACATCTATCAGTTGATAATCTCGCCAGTCTGTGTCTTGCTTAGTATAAGGCAGTCATAACCAACTCCAATGCGATTGTCCAATCGCAATCCCCAACAGAGCCTCCTCTCGAACCTGACGATCCCGCGGACACGATAAACGATATGACATCGCTGGACGGTCACTAGCATTGCTCAGTATACCAAGGTTATCTGCGTTGTTGCACCTCATGCAGTCTTGATTCGAAGGGTGGGTGGAGGCACCGTGAAGGATATCCGTCACAAGAAGGAATGGACCTGAATACCTACCCCTGGGAACTTTGGGCATACAAGAACGGCAGAAGAAGTACGACTGCCTTCGAACGTCTGCCGCAAGTCTTGTATCCTCACTTGTAAGGAGAACGACATCTTCCCCTGCCTCAAAACACCACGAAATCAGAAGTTCCATGAAATCAGAGAAGACAGGAACATACCATTGAGGAGTAATTGGAAGATTGCGGATGCCACTGAACGCGTTCTAGGGAAGATCTGTGTTGAATCGAGTTTGAGAACATCTTGGTCAGCACAAACCCGCGGATAACCCAGTCCCAACAACTGCTCTCGAAGGACGAATGAAAACGCCCAACGAGGAGGAACAGACAAGAGCCAATACCTCTTGCAAAGACACTTCTATTGTTAAACCCGTAGCACCGCGAAATCCGGTACAGAATACTCCGTCACGTTATTGGCAGCCATATGATCTGCCTCCCAATCGTCGGGTCCGTCGTCCACAGGGGTGGCATCCCAAGCACCGGTCCCGCCAGCAGCAGGCGTCACTCTAGGTCTGGTGGCGCGGATAGCGGAGGCAATCTGACTGGAATGACCAAGAAGTCTCCCAGTGAATCACAACCTGTTACAGATTTGTTCACGCCTCTGCTATCCGCCAATTCTCTGGACGTGGCCCCGTTGATGACTATCTCCATCCTTGGAGTCTGTTTCGGTGCCATGAAGTCATACAGGTGCATTAGCTGGTCGACATCCCCAGCTGCGTATTGCCAGGCCTCTGCAGAAGGGGACGCTCATGAATGCCTTTTCGCAAGAACTGTTCTCCGTCATAATTGGCTTTCCTCCACTTGTCGTAATCTTTCTTCGATATCCAAGCTGTATTATCGATGCCGATCTAGTCTAAATGAGATATTCGGTGTGTTCGTTCGCGATATCTCTCCCAGTTCATCACAGCGACAGCGATCAATGCCAAGTTGAGGACGTTTTCGGCCGGCAATACGACCCCGAACAGATGATATAGAGCGTCTTGATCTCCTCGAGGGTCCCACCACGCCTGAAAATGATTCGGGGACTCTTAAGAGCTTCCAAAGCGACCAACTGTCTGCACTCGCGCGATCGAGTACCACTTTCTCGCCTAATTCCAGGACGTCTCCAGCGAGACGCACCCTGTAACGAGACAAACCATAGGTACTTCGAATTTAAACGGCTCTAAATTTGCGAATGCATTAAAATCTTTAAATATTTTCATTTTAATTATGTAATACACCTCTCTTAAACACTCCTGACTTTTTAAATCAAAAAATTATAATCGCATCGTCACCGCCTACCTGAATTATAGAGAGCCTCTTATTATAGTATAATAGGACCCCTTGACCCATGATACCCACTATTAAGCTCTTTTCGTTTTTCAAACTCATAGAACGATTAGATATAGATTTCCAAGTCTTATTACGATGCTAAAAAGTTATTCTCAATGTTCTAGCGGCCAGAGCGCGCTAGTCAGCGCTATCGCTACATAGGCGGATACCACTTCTAATCAAGCGAGCAAGGATCCTGGTCAGCTTTAGTTACGGTAATCTCAATAAAATTTATTGTAATACTATCCCCCCTCCTGTTTTTACAGCTGTGGGTCCAAACTGCAACCTGATATTTCAGTACCCAAGAGGTTCAGAATCTTCTAGATACTGTATTCCAGTTCTACCGAGCCAATAGGAGGCTGATACTTTCGCAAAGACCCACTGAATACCTGATTTCCCCAGAATTTACATTCTATTCATTAGGCCATCACTTGGACCCACAGCTGTTAAATCAGGGGGGGGGGGGGAGAGAAAGTAGAATCTGTGGTTGCTAAATGTGTAGCTGCGATATCCTCCGATCAGAGCAAAAAGTTGCCCTGTGCGCGAGCCAACCATGCTTCTGCCGCGACGAACTTCCGACTTTTCCTTTCTCCCAAATTGTTTTACGCTCTGCCTAGCACGAACGCGAATTTTAGCCATAGCCTCCAAGGGGAATTCGTATCTCTTGCAAAATTGCTGACGAATTCAAAGATGATGAACTTATCGGTGACAAGAGCCCCTAAAGGGTCGACAGACTGCCGAAAGGAGCCCGGTATCAGCACGCAAGACAACTATGACTTACTGTATTTGCTTATAAAGAGAGCCCTGTGCTAGTCGACGTCTATGAAATATTACTTGACTAAAACTACGGGTTGTTCCAACAAACTTGTTCCAAAAATCCATGAACGAGTAAAATTTCGAGAAAAGAAACCCCCCTTAAGCAACGTTCTATCCGCCGATTTTCCTCTTACTATCGAGCACATTTCGTAAAAACTCCAAACTATGAGGAGGACAATGCCAACGCCAATAAATAATAACAACATAGCGAACAACAGAAGGGAAAACACGAAGCGCTCCTTGTTCTTACCTAGGCTATTCGATAGTAATTTCCCTAACACTTGCCTGGAATTCTGGAGTCAACGTCTCTCCTTGCATAAAACCATGTAAATACGCTTCACCAACTAGGCAGTGAGTCGATTTCCCCACATTCCTCCGCAGAACGAGAGGCACATGAGATCCCCGAAGGAAGAAGACCTCATCTTCTGCGCGCATAGACTTGGGACCGAGTCCGATATATCCTTTGGAAGTGAGGAATAGACTTCGGTCTGTTGATGCTTCGCTTTGAACTCGATCGAAATAGCGGAAATTCCCTAGTGAACGCTTATGAGCAGCGTATGAAATGTCAACTGAGGAACCATCAATGCGGCTAACCGCCGCATCAGTGAGGAGGTTCCATGTAGTGAATATGGTTACTTCGCAGGGGAAGACCTCCTGTTGTGCTGAAGTTCTGAGCTCATCGAGAGCGTGCCAAATGGCTGGCAAGGGAGTCTCAGTTGTATTGGAAGATCCTGCTCGGGAGCTGATTGCGCGTGATACGTTTATAGCTGTGCCTAACCAGACAGCAAGAGCATCGCGGAAAGACTCCCTCATGCTATCTGGTGCTGGGTATGATGAGCCGTCGGAATCAGCGATCCAAGTCCTCCACAGGACTTCCTCCCGAGGCTGGCCTGTAGGCTCGTAGATACTTTCGAGGCAGAGACACAATCGAAATAATCCAGAGAGCAATTGAAATAGATTCAGCTCACTTTTTTCCATTGCCTCGAATTCAACAGTAAAAACCTCCTGAATTGTGTCGAAGCTCGCGCCTTGGACGTGGAGAATCGAATCTTTGACAGCGCACGTCAAGGCTTTGCTACCAGCAGAAGGCAACGACGAATTATATACTGGGCGAAATCCGCTATGAGCTCGAATTATGAATGGCACGGCACTGATATCAAATGTATAGTCGGGAACCCAAGAGGGAAGCCCTGCCACACGACGGCGGCTTTGGTCCTCCACAAAGGCCAGGATCCCTAGATGCTGGGTGCCCTCGAGAACAAGTGCTGTTGCAGAAGTGTATACATAAGAAACTGTATTCTCTTGTGCGTAGTCAGGTTCAATCTCCGGAGAACGTGCTAAGATGTACGCAGTTGAGTCCAGTGACCTTCCGACCATGGAGAGCCAGACGTCGAGGTATCCGCACAACCTCGTCTGAGGACTCGTCATCGACCACATACCCAAGAGCGAGTAGACTTTGTCCCGAGCATCAGTAACGTTGAAGCGGCGCGATCTGGTAAGTAGCATTCCCAAATGGGCGTACCACCGTTTCTGCCAACTGTGAGCGTCGAACATGCGCGTTAAGAGTCCTTTGTAATCCGGAGCTTCGGGACCTCCGTCCTGGAACACTTGTCGGATCCTCCCAAGGCGTACCATTTGCCATCCAAAAGGTTTATGGTCGTTAGTGGAGTTATCAAGGTCTGTGGAACCCAACCCCGACTCAATACGGATGCTGGTGAGGCAGCGCGCGACGTCGTACATGGTATCCCAGTCTAAGATGGAATTACCAAGTAGAACTACTATATCTCTTGCCAATGTGACTTCCTGAAGGATCCAAGCCCGGTTGAACCACTGGCAAGCCCGACAAAACTCCACGTAGTCTTCGATGTAGCCGAACCACTGTTGTAATGTCGGAACCCCAATGCTGGCCAAAAATTCAGTATCGTCGGCATTCCCTGGCGAGATCTTCGTGATGCCATCATTGGAGATGAATTCATTGTGCAGCCAGTGAAAGCCTTCCAGGCGCTTCTCTTCCTTTCCAAGCCAGACCACGACATGGTTTGCAGAACTGTAGATATCTCCCATGACTTTGACCTGAGAATTCCGCTCTGGAGTATTCTTCTGGTCGATGGATATTGCGTCTATCCATAGGAGTGCTCCAAAATTCCCAGTGGCCAAGTTCGAAAGAGCATCGTAGAGGTTTTGTGTAACGGTCAGATAGCCTGCAGTTGTTGCTGATACTGGATCTTGAGTTTCGCACCAAATGATAGGAGTAACTTCCTTTGAAGGATCATCGCTAGCTGCGGCATGTTCATCGGATTTACAGCTCCAGATGAATGGCTTGCCCCAGGTATAAGAGAGTGCGTAATAGGCTGGAGGGTCGCTCAAGCTGTATTGCTCAAGTTGGCAAGTGATTCGCTTAGTCGGATCACTCTCAGCTCCTCCTCCTGTGATGCGAAGTAGGCGGATGTTGCGACTGTTGCGGAGTTGATCGTAAGTATACACAGGTGTAAGCTTCATGGTGCAGCACTGTATGAAGTGCAAACTAGCCTTGATCTTCGAGTCGAGGCAGCGTTAAGTATATATTCATCGAGATGCCGCATGAGGGGTAATCTTGGTGCGGAGAAAAGCCACACCAGCGTGCTGCCGCGCACCTGCGTATAGAAAGTTCGAGAAACATGGTACTACGCCACACACATGACCAGGCTTAGGGGTAGTGGCCGAGTAAAATCTAGCGAGCTCGGATTTATATAGTATTCTGTAACCAGGCTAATACATTAATAAGCATTAAATTTGAAGCTAAAACATATGGCGTTTATGCCCCCTCTCCTCACGCCGGAGAAACTCCTGGACTACATCATTTCCTTTATTAACATCTTCAAAACTTGGAGCTATATTCTCCCTTGGTAGGACTCTTCTCCAAGTGCTCCGAATTTTAAAGAGGCTTTGATAGTCGTGATTAAGCAAGGGGGAACAGCCGAAGCAGCGATTAGTGCTGTGCTTGGAAGGATCGATAGTATTATCAAATACAGTGCCTTTCTTATTACTAAGGTAGCCCTTAATGGAGAAACAGTTTAAGAAAGTGATGTATTAATAATAACTTCGTAGACTTGCTAAGAAAAAAGTTGTGATTACTAAACTATGGATTTGTCTCGTGACAGGGTGCGTCTCAGCACGCAGGGATAGACGTTAAACATAGAACTAGAAAGAGGCTCCCTTAAAATTATGTATCTCAGCCCTATGATACAGAAAGAATCAGTTTAGCAAGCATCGTCCGTAAGAGGCAGCGATGACTTCAACTTCTCTAATACTACAGACACTTTATTCGCAATTTAATGCGACTTTATAGCGCTCTTTCTAAAGGCTTCTGCTAGGCTGTCTTGTTTTTGAATATCGCTTCAAAAGAACTAGTTTTCTAAGTTTGCTATATATAGTATCACCCAAAGCCAATTCGTAGCCTCTTTAGCCTCTCTCTTTAATTGTGTCTTTATTATAGCAGCATTTCTCCATCTACTTACCTTAGATTTTAAAGTTGAATTTTTTATTTCTAATTCTAAGATTCTCACCGTAAAATTTTCTTCGGCTCCTGTCAGGGTGGGGAGAAAAAATTAAGTTACTTTAATTAAATTAAAGTAAAATTTGAATAACAACTTGACTTAATTAAATTAAAGTAACTTAATTTTTTACTTAATTTTTTATAACAAATTTAATTAATATATAACTTTTAATATATAAATTCTGCTTCTTCTATATTTGTATTAGGCTCTTTATTAGCCTCTTTTTCTTCCTCTATAATAGTACCCCAGCTTCTTAAACACATTATTATATTAAATGTGTCTTTATTTAATCTATTCCTTAGCTTATTAATAACTAAAGCCCCTTGTAAAAAAAATCTTTCACTAGAAGCACTAGTAGCTGGAATAGCTAGATATCGTCTAGCTATTATAGCTAATATAAGGTAATTAGAGCTATTTAATTCCCAGTAAGCTAAAGGTAAAGTCTATTATAATATTAGTAAATTTATATATATATATATATATATATATATATAATTGTAATTATAACTTACTTGTTTATTTTGTCTTTTTTCGCTTAAATAAGCTTATAATTCATCTAAATCTTCGTCTTCAGACTCGTTAATATATATATCATTATCTGAATCGTCGTTTTCACTATATATATTAAGGTTTTCAGCTCTAGGTAAAGCA